>CAMOHE010044031.1:0-44841 GCA_946598075.1 Artocarpus hirsutus
TCATAGTGATAAATTTGAACACTCTATTTGTAACGGATGATTATTAGAGATTCATAATTTATCTGGTCCAGTCCTATATAATCTCATCATATAAAGTACCTCCAATCCAATGTCTCTACATTAATAGTCCGGATAATAACTATTTTATTCTAAATGAGATTGGACCGTACTTGTAATGTTTAATTAAAGATCTTAAACTTTAATTAATTATTACGGACTATTTAGATTATTATCTATAAATTTTATCCTTAAGCATATAATACTTATATACTAAATTTATAGTCACATAAATAATCATGGAATTTTCTTGATGTTTATAAATGTATTCATAACACATAACCAAAATAATAATAAATGTCACTTTATTTATTTATCATCAAAATGTATAATGTCACAGCTTTTAGGGCACCAAAACCAACAATTCCCTCGATTGCGGATCTTATAATTTAGACCGTCAACTTAAGAATCGTGTCTTCCGCATAATCTGTCCATCATATGCCCAATTCTTAAAGGTTTAGACAGACATTTTCAGACTATTTTTTTGCTTAACATACACTCAACAAATATGAATGTAAAAAGGACAAGATTTAGTATATAAATAATAAATAAATTCTTTATTGATAAAAATGTCTCTAAAAACATATTGTATTTTTACTTCTTAGGGTATACACGTCTAACAAGTACAACATGACTGCACGAAACACTTAAAAATTGACAGACACTTTATCAATGAGAAGACTGATTGTGGAGCTATTTGCATGCTTTTGTCCCTACTATGCAACAAATAGTTGATATTTTCTCCAAAGGGTTGTTTAGGCCTAATTTTGAGCTTCTTGTAAGCAAGTTAGGCATGATTGATATCTATGCACCAACTTGGGGGGGTTGGATTTGTAGGAGCTAATATGGCTATTCTAGGGATTGTGAAACATGTGCATTAATGTAGTTGTTGAAAATTGACTACTTTGCTGCATAGTTAGACTTTTAGTTACCTAATGTTAGGCTGCTTAAATTAGGTATTGAGTCAATTATAGAATCTAAAAAACTACAAAGTCATGTACAGCCCCACTAGGATTTGTCATCCCATTAACTATGTAACACTATATAAAGCCATGTACAATCCTTCTAACGGCAGTAGAGGTTATTTCTATCTTAGAAAACTACAAAGTCAAATCTAATTCGTAATATTTAAAATAATAATATAAGATAAAAATAATCCTAACTAAATTTAAAAAATAAATACTACTGTAAATTCAAAATTCCGCATGAGATGGATAGTTAAAATGTCATAAATTATATATATGTGTGTATTATACATATCAACAACAATTTCTGTCCATTAAAAAAAAGGAACAAGAATTACATGTAATAGAGGGGCGTCAAGAAGGAAGAAAAGTGGCCAACTACATAATGTAAGTGTAGAATCAAGATGGGAATTTCTTAGAGTAATCATTAATCAGCCTGAAGAGTGTTTGTGTCTATTGGTTGAGAAAGGAAATGATTTCTTTAACGATTTAGATTAAATTGAAGACCTGTTTAATTAAATGTGTATCAGAAATCGGATTACTCTTAGATCTTAACGCAATGTATAAAAAAAATCTTTCAAAACTTATGTCAGGTTGTATCATTGAAGCTATAGACGAATGGACAACGGAAGAAGTCAACGCTTTAGTAGCTCTAGGAGGAAACACCGTAGTGAATGGGAAGTATGAATCTTGCATACCTGTTAATATCAAAAAACCAAAACCATATTGCTCTGCTGAGGAACGCTCTGATTTCATCAGGTAATATAGGGGAACTCCCTGAACTATGAGTATTGTGGTAAATTTAGTTCTTAAACTTTTAATTTTGGTATATTTATCTTTTGATTTTACCAAATTACTCCCTGAACTGATGTTTTTAACAATTTTGGTCCTAACACTAAATTTTACAAACAATTTCTGAAATGTAACATATAATCACATTCTTATCGTTTGATAACTGAAAATTTTACATAATTAGTGATAGTAAGTATAGAAGATTACAGTTTTAAACAGCTTTAATAGTACAAAAAAAAGAGAGAAAATTTTGGCATATAACATCACTCTTTTAGTAAAATTTCAAGCTATTACACCATGAACACATGATTATCTTTGTTAAATTATAAAATCCATTTGTCATTTTTATTTTCAGAGACCAAAGTTGTAAAAAAGAAAAAAAGAAAGAAGAAAAAGCAAATTCTGAGACTAAAATGTCAAAAATTAAAATTTCAGGAATTAAAATGTTCAAAGTTCAAGAGCCAATAGTTCTTATTATTGAGACAATAATCGTCGTAAATCTGTATGAGAAGCTTAAGTGAATGAACTTTAACGAGAAATTTACTTGAATTAATACAGTCAGGAGGAAATACGAGCTGCGGCAATTTTCAACGTCAGCTCATCAAATGTCTTGTCCCTTCATCCCTACTCATATTCATAAGAGATCATCCTCAAATAGTTCACCACACGTAATTAGTTCTGAGAACGAAAAGAAACAGTGCGAGAAACAGGCCACCAAAACTTGTATTGGGCAAGCGTTTCGTAACAGCTGGGGAAGAAAAGACTCTGAAAATAAGGCCTCAAAGAAGTGTAACTCATCGGTAACGATAATTTTTACAATTCAATGCTTCATATATTAGGTTATTTGATGCTGAAAGATAATATGATGATGCAATATATTCACGTATTTTTACTTTTTAATAAAAGCATATTCACATATTCTATATCCTAGGGACAGTGAGGTTATTATCACTTGTAGTGTTGAATTACGAGCATTATGTAATTCTGGAGTCTAACAAATTATTCCATGAATTATTGTTTTTTTTTACCCGTTTTAGCGTCAATAACGTTAAAACGGACAAAAAGTTTCTGAAATTTCAGAAAAATAATCACATCCCAGTCGTATAGTAACTGAAAATTTTTACACATAGTAGATTTTGTTTAACATGTCAATGGATCTCATTGGTCAAGTGACAATTATAGGCAGGTATGGTTGAATTTGTTGGATTGATAAAGGTGAATGTCGTAAAAGGCACCAACTTGGCCATTCGAGATGTGATGACAAGTGACCCTTATGTCATCCTTGCACTTGGTCAACAAGTGAGGCCCTTCTCTCTTCTGAATAAAAATAAGCGGAAATTATAGTACATAGCAGTTTTCCAAAACTAATTACAGGCAAATAGTAGGTTTTGAAAATATTTGTACTAAATAACAGTGTGTAAATAAATAAATAAATTACTTGTATCATAAACTTGTTATTTTCTACAAATATTTTCAAAACCCCCTATTTACTTCAAGAAGTTTCAAAAATATACTATTTCCCTCATTCTTCCGTACATAAATAGTCCTATATTGAAAGAAAAGTGAAGTAAATTCAACTTCATTACGTGTAATTATGTTCATCACAATTTGATCGTTGCAGTCGGTGAAGACGCGTTATAAAGAGCAACCTTAATCCAGTGTGGAATGAAAGCCTTATGTTGTCTATTCCTGAACATATTCCTCCTCTAAAAGTGGTAAGCAACATTTATTCATAATAAATGTTCATAGTAAGTATGTCTTGTTGCCTAATAAACGTAAACAACTATCTAACATAAGGATTTAAATCATTCGGAGCCCTTTTCCTATGAAACTAAACGTTGAAAATTTACCAGTTTGACTCATTTTATTGCATTTCTTGTTGATTTTTTTAATTATTTTAATGGCATTGGAGGAAATCTTTTCGAATGATTGATGTCAAATATGACCTATTAGAGGAAAGGAAAATGCAAAAATGTATACCTTTTTTTTAACTGAACATATTGCATCCTCATTTAACCGTTATTATTAAGGGCTTATTAACGGAAAAGGCATATTGACCCACAATGTGAAGTTAGAGGTTATTAGCAGAAGTTGATTGGACTGCTTTCCTAAATGCCCTATTTATAGTTTGGGAGTTACTTTGAACGTAAAGTGCAAGCCTTGTGGGCTTGTGATAATTTTAATCGTTGATACAGATAAATTGCTATTCTTTTTATGGAATAAACATAAAACAATTTTCAGACTTGGTTGGCTATGGATATTTGTTTCTTGAACAAATAGTTGTAGGGGATTAAATTACTCTTTATAACAAAGATGTGTACTCCATGTTATTGTCTTATATTTATTTCTTTGGGCACATTGTCCTCTTTAACTTTTTGAAAGTTGGCATGTTTCTCATCGAATATTTAATTTTGGAAAGTTATTTCTAAAGTTTAAAAGAATTGCAAAGTGGCCCAAGTCAATGGGGGTTGTTAAAATTTAGATTGATATGTCCTTGTACATGTGGCATGACATGCTCTGTCATCATTTGAAATTGTAGCATCTGTTGACGAATGTTCTCTTTAAACTTTAACTGCATCAATTAAGAGGCACTTTGCAGTATCTTATTGAATCCAGAAATAATCTATCAAAGTTAAAAATTCAGGGGAAACTTTCCAATCTACAGCAATTCAAGGGCAAAAGCGCTAAATACCATATTGTTTTATAACTGGCCCGCTTAGATATATACATTCCATGAAAGTTGAAGCTCTGAGACATGACAAGCTTTTATATTAATCAGTTTGGGTCTCTTTATTTTAGGGTTAATTACATTAATTCATCCCGAATTTATTAGTGTTTGGCAACTTGGATCTCGAACGTTTAATTTATCAAATTGATCCTCAATTTAAAAATTTGTTGTAATTATGGTCCAATACCAAACAAACATAAATTATTTTTGGGAATTTTACTCATCTATGTCGGAACTTTTACAATTGGTAAACTAACTCTTAAACTTTTGATTTTCAGTAAACTATCCACTAGAATTTAACCAAGTGCCGCAGAATGTGGAGTGCCCTCAAATAGATGAAGACTACAAAAATTTGGAGAAACACCCTCGTACATGTTATGTGAGCTTATTTGAAGAAAGATATTATAATTTCGCATGACAATTAGCGCATATCATGTCATGTGTAGGGGGGCATTTTCTTTCAAATGTTAAGATCATTCATTGATGTGAGAGCGCTTTGCAACATTTTAATCAACTCAGAAAGTAATATGAAAATCAACTTACCAATTTAGTCAAAGATTTGGGGATAAAAGCGCGCGTATTTTTCGTTTGTCCCCATAGTGTCTTTGCCAGCTCTGAATCTCAAGTAAATTTAGAAGAATCTGAAGCACCTGTTTCTTAAGTTCAGGAGGTTGAGAGGGACAATTTTCCAGCTCCTAATATGATGAGAAACTTTGATTAGTTGTGAATGATAATAAATATTGCTGAACCTGCTAACCTATTAAATTTTGTAATTTTCAGACGCTTTATTTTTTGATGGTTGCAAGCAGCTTGTGTACGACAAGGATAAATTCAAGAACGACGATTTCATGGGCGAGGCTGAGATTGACATTCAACCCCTTGTTGCTGCTGCTAAAGCTAATGAGAAACCAAAAGTCGACGAGCAAATGCAGCTCGGGAAGAGGATAGCTAACAAAGATAATAATACCCTCCTTAAAGACTGTCATCTACCTAATAGATGGCAAAGTGAAGCAAGACATCAGTCTTCGGTTGCAGAATGTGGAGAGGGGAGTTCTAGAGATTGAACTTGAATGTGTTCCTCCTACACAATAGTACCATGCAAAGCGAGTGAAGTACAATGTGGAAAATCCTTATAATCAATAATGAAGATTAGTTGGAGGAATGCATAAGCAGTTGGATTGATTTATTTTTCAAGTCCTTGAAACTGTTCATATACTATCTATCAGCATGGCTGATCCTACACGTATAACATGTAAACGTTGAAGTGTAAGAGCGCATTCTACACTTGTAACATGTGTTATAACTGACGTTCGAAAGGTTCAAAACAAGGAATTCGTTCATGTCAAAGACTCACAGAGGTTTACACTTTGTTAGGTTGAAAATAATGAATGTTACACTTTCAAAAATTAAGTGGCACATTGTTGCAATGCTACAGGAAATGTGGAATTTTCAACTTAAACAAAAAGTGGAATTTTTGTAATTTATCATTATTTTTATTGAACTAGTAATCAAAATTTATCATGGATTAGTACACACAACATTACAATGTCTTCTGAAATGAAAAAAAAAAAAAAAGACATGAACGCTACTGAAAACCTAAATGATTGTTTGAATTACTTGGGGGTGTTGCGTTCTTGCAGCAAGTAATTACACTTTCGGCATACAAAGCATCATAGAAGTACAATGGAAACAAAAAGATTTAAAAATAAAAAATAAAACTGCTAGGATGTGCAGGACACAGGAAGAGAAGATTTGACAAACTTCTGTTGGAAACCCCTTAGTGATAGAATTACATGTAGGGAAAAAGGTAGCCTACTCCTACTGAGGCGGTTGGGCATGAGGCGGTGGCCCTTGTGATGGAGGTTGAGGCATGCCGGCCTGATTCGTAGACTGGCACAAAAAGAAAAACAACAAAACGGAGCTTAAGCTGACATGAAAATTCCATTGCAAGGCCAATTAGGGACCAAAAAAACAACCAAATTCAACAAGAGACAACCTTTTGCCAGAACAGTATTTGAAACAAGCCCATGTGATGCATCTCACTCACCAATTTTCCTCATTTATTATTATAATAATAAAAATAGGAAATCATTTATAACAAACAAACAAACATCCTGCGTTAAAAATGGAATTGTGGTTAACCACACTTTAATTGAGCCGGCAACAACTTGTTTAAATCTCAACTGTTTTCCTTTTCTATTTCTTTTTGTTTATTTAATTTTTCTTGCAAGTAACCAAACGACTTCACGTGAAAATATGTCTATGAACACCATATCTGAGGCTCTAGAAAGGCAATACACCCAACAAAAGAACTGCGGACTACCAATGGTAAACCAATATTTACACCAATCATCAGCACCAGTAAAATTATAGGCAGTGCAGTGGAGTGAATGCTTGTGTGAATAATAATAACAATAATGACATAAAACTTGTAAAAAAAAAAACAATTAAAAAAACCGCAGAAAGATGGCCCAGCGTTACTGGTATCTGCAATGATGCCTTCAGATTTAAAACTTTGGTAAAACTAAACGTCATGTGTGAGAAGTCGCTGCAATGGCAAGTAAACCTTGATTTGACAAAAATACCCTTCAAATATAAGTGTTGTCCTACCTGGTATGGATTATACCCTGGCATCATAGGAATTTGTCCAGCTTGAGTTCGGTTAAAAGCACCACCATGCGGATACATTGGGGCCCCACTTGCATTTGAGGGGCCCTGCATGTTCGGCAAGGCATTGGGAAAACCACCAACCTGCTGGGCCGCTCCACTTGCAGGCAAGGATCCTGAATGCAACGGATTCATGCCCATAAAATGCCCTTGTGGCATAGGAGGAACCATCTGATTTATCGTACCTTGCATCCTCTAAAGTCCAAAAAAGTATAATGTGAATTACTAATTAAAAAACTTCCTGCAAGAGGGATCTAATTATCTTCAGGCATTATCCTAAGAGTGATGAGTTTTAGAATTGGTATCTGTAGCATGCCCATACATAGCATTGCAGTTCCGCTTAACAAAATTTAAGAAACTTTTCATATCAAAATTGCTTACAAATTAGTTGCTAATATAAAAAGAGGTGGGTACTACATTAAAATTGCTTGAGATTACTTAAGAAACTGGTCAAATATTAATGGTTGCAGAAAAGACAACGTTTCTCGGTCAGAATCCTGTTTACACTAAAACTCTCAACTAAGATTGTAGACGCTATGGTCCATACTCCAAACCCCACCCAAACCAAAAGACCAAAAAACAAAAAACAAAAAATACAAAACAAAAAAACAAAAAACAAAAAAGGGAAAACAAAACTGACACTGTGATTATTATTACCATTTCTTATAAAACGCAGAAGAGGAACCATTGCCATAAGCTTATTAAACTTACTGCTAAAGAGTTGCTTTCAACCCTCATTTTACAGCTTACTAATTTTCAAAAAGCAGAAAAATGTGGAGAGCTGTGATATAAATTATTGGGACAAAAATGGGCATATCGATCTTCCCTTCTTTAGCAAATAAACAATGGCAATCAAAGAATAATCGAATGGACTGCTAAATAAAAAAGGGAAAAAAAATCATATGAGAGACGCTAACATACCATTGGACCAGGTACCGGCATAGAATGTGAGGGCATAGGAGGTACAGATGGCATACCAAGTGGGGGCATTTGGGGTGGTGGGCGAGTTAAATGGGGATGTGGGGGCAAGGGTAAATGGGAAGGAGGCTGTAGCTGTTGCATATTTGAAGGTGGCATAGCCAAAGGGGGCGTTTGTTGTGGAAGTCCTTGGTGATGTTGCTGATGTGGCTGTTGGGGGATATGTTGAGGATTTTGCTGATATGGTGGCTGCTGCTTGGCAGCAATAAGCGAGGGATGAGGACCAGGTGGAAGAGGAGGAGCTCCTAAAGGCATCGTAACTGGATGATGTTGTTTTGGGTCTCCTTGAGCCGATGTATCAAGTGGCGGAATGGATAATGGCACAGCAACTCCTACCCCTGGAATGGTTCCTTCATTTCTATTTAATCCAGCAGCAAATGGTCCAGGAGTAGTTGGACCTTCAGACACCGGAAAGTTACCAATAAAGCGACCAGCAATAGCGGGATTCTGCTCACCATAACCTGGAAAAAAAATTAAAAAAATAAAAATAAAAGAGCAAATAAATGAAAAGTGTGAAACTATATAAAATACTTTCTTTAAGTTGGCCCATATAACTGGATAAACCATAAGTTGATAATAAATTAAACATTATCATCATTGGTACGTGTATGAAATCTTGGTTCTGACCCATATTAAATTTGTCACGAGTAGTGTCTCCTGGCCTATTTCTGCACCAAAATTTCGTTGTATGATCATTGCTACCACTGCAAAAAATAACACGTTTACAATTGAAGTTATTTAAAATACTAAATTAAACAATAATATTTCTTGCTCGTAAAAACGTACACCAATGTAATCGAGTTGATCAAAAAGAAAAATCAAAATGGGCTAGCTACATAGAGGTTCGAGAGTCAAATTAAGCCTTCATTCTTCTTTTTCCTTTTATTTGACAACTCAAGCTGCCCTTTTGCCCCCATTAAAAACTTTTTGTTCTTCACTTTATTGGCCAGTTACAAAATACCGAGCAACTCAAACTAGGTTATTAGAAGAAACTTTATATGGTATTGATATCAATGTTGATTGATTACTTACAAACTGTATCTTCGTTTTTATCAAAATAATAATAATAATAATAACGATAAGACAGAAAAGTTCAATTATAAATCACAAAAGACACAAAGAAATTGAGAACAAGAAACCCCCCAGAACCTAAGTAACTAGCCGTCGTCATTAAAACCACCATACGTAAAAGACCATGGATAACATGGTTCCAAATAAAAAGGAATACACTAAACATAATCATCTAATCCAATAGTGCTTCCAGAAAAAGTAATTAAGTTATAGATAGGAACCAGCTACCCATCAAACCATTAAAGCAGCCTTCAATCACCCACCTGATTTCTTCCAAGGAATTCTAATCTGAAATCCATTTGAACTTGACACAGAAATGATAAAGCATTCACTACTGACATTGTATCTACGTGACAGATTTGGAAATTGAATTGCTTGGTTGTAAGAGATAAATTCAGAAATAAATAAAGATACGTGAACACCTTTTAATGTATGTAATTACGAAAAATCTAGTAATACTTTGAGAAGTTAGTGCAAATAGGCCACATAAGATTGCCGTTATTATATTTTATTAGAAGACACACAGACATACACACGGCCATTAGTTCCTTTTCCAAAAGAACTAAGCCTTAGCAAGTTTAATCGACTGTAGCTAAAACTTCAAACAGCATAATATTTGAGGAATATAATATACCTATAACTACTAAAGTAAGAGTGGACAAGGCAGGAATAAAGTAACACAAAGTGTTCACCTGCAAAGAAGATATCCAATAGGATGCCACGCAAGATCCCACACACTGTTATCATGCGCATTGGGAATTTCAATCTGGGGAGTTTCATGCCTGTGCATTTAAATAAGTTTTCAGAGTCATAAGATTAAAACAACTATCTAAAATTACTTCCAAATTCTAACAACACAGAATATTGAAGTGAAAATATCACCATTTACCAGATCATCCAAAAGAGTGTATATGTCACATCACTTTTACCAGGAATAATGGACTTGGTTTATTTTCTCGTTTCAAACAATGTTCTTTAAGACCATGTTTTTTTTTTTTTTTTTTTTTTTTGAAAATAAGAAAAATTCCTTAATTGATAATTGGATCAAACACAAAGGAAAGAGGGCAAATCCTCAAAAAGGAGGAAACAGGACAAGAAATCCCACAAAAACAAGCCTTCAGCTGTTAAGAGGCGAGCCAACATTAGTTTTATATTCTCAAAATCTAACATGACCAACATTACTAGTTTTATATCTTTTCACTCCCCCTCACATGTGGGTGGGACAAGATCAACGTGTAAATATTAAATTCTAAGCCAAAACACCTAGTAAAGGCCCAAAAAATGATGAAAATTTTACAGTGCACAATCACGAGGGTTTGAACTTAAGACCTCCTGCTCTGCTACCATGTTAGTTTACCATATTGTTTCCCCCAAAAGCTTAAGCTTGTTCTAAGGTGGACGAACATTAGTTTAATGTTATAAACACCGTTCCATTTTCTGTGCAGAATCCGTAGATACAAGTCTCAGATCCTTAATGTCTATTGAACCGTTACATTACACATTTCAAATTACCATATTTCTGACCTTTTTTTTTTTGCCTTCTCCTTTACCAATTTGTATGCATTTTCATTTGCATATTCACTCATTTACTCATATATAACTTCAGGAAAAATAAATAAATTCATCAATAATGTTAGGCCTAGATTAATAATTCTTCAAAAACTAATGCAAAAATGTAAATAAAAGCTAAAATTGCAGAATGACACATTATTGAAAACCACAAGCCTAGCAATTAAGGTTCCTGTTTCCTAATCAAAACAACTAATACTAATAATAATAATAATAACAACAACAATAATCACAAAAGGACCAAAATTATCATTTCCAGCCAAATAATGTTCTCTCTTAGATAAAGAGATTAAACATACAATTAGAAATCTGACGTTATCTAACTCGTAACAAAACAAAATAAATAAAAATATTTTAGGCTGCCAATGAGAGACAAAAATCCACTACCATACTAATAATAATAATAGTAAGCAAAGGAAATGCTCCCCCTGTTTGACATAGTGGTAGGAACCACGGTTCCCGCCACAAACTCAGTTATGAACAGTATAAGGCTCTCACATGCTACAGTAACAATTAAAAAATTGCTACAGTGTAAAGCTCTCACATGCTATAGTAAAAGTGGTTCTGACCACTGATTTCTACCACCCTTCCAAACACCCTAATAATCATCCTTTGCTTAATTATCACATAATATTTCCCTTTTCTTTATCGCCCCTCCTCCTACCATTCTTCATGTGCTACTGTTCAAATTAATTCATAATGTGAGGCATAGAACTACGTGAAAACATTAGCTAGTATGCAACAGCCTAATTTGGACAAGAAAATGAATTTACCCAACAAGCCAATGGAAAACCGATCCGTCATAACTCCCACTGACAAAGTATTCTTCATGGAAAGGATGCCAAGCCAGAGCTGGTGACATAAATGAAAAATACACCATAAATAATTACACTCATATAATACACTACTAGAAGCATTAGAAAATGAGCAGGAAAGCCATTTCAGAAAAGGAAAAAAAAAAAGGAAGAAAAGAAAATGGAGGGGAAAAAACAAGTGTCTAATTATGATGGTCCACCTGTAACAACGAGGCAGCACAGTAAAGATAGACAAAAAACGATTTTTTAATAAGCATGGTAATTTTTGTGGCATTTGTAAGCAAATCAACAGGTCAAGAAACGCCCTATTTTTCTAGTGTTCTAAGAGAATCAATGCTTTTTTGGAAGGCTATATACCTTTTTTCCATGTGTCAACCTCTTATGCTTCTGAACTACATCACTATATCCACACTAAAAGAAATAGCCCAGTTCTCCATCCAAATAAATTATCTTACGCACTTAGATTAGGCATATTGGCGACTAAACTAAACAATTCTTCATCTAAATAAAATATCTTATACACTTAGATTAGACATACTTGTGTCTATTTTAAGATGTGAGATGAAAAAGAACGTAGCAGACTGGGCTGCAACAACAGTTGGATATATAGCACATGAAACCATACAGTCCAGTTCTCCACCCACATAATTATCTTATACGATTAATCCAGCATGCTTGTATATATTGTTAAGAAATAACAACTTCAATATCCACAATCCTTCTCAACAGAGAGGCATGCATTAGGCGAATACATGTCACTTACCAGTCACATCCTTCCGATGCCCACGGAAAGATTCAAGCTCTTTCATAGCCCTTATGTCATAAAGCTGCAAAGAAGGGAATGACGCATTGTCCATATGGACAAATTAGAAAATGAGAGAAAAAAAACTCAGATCTTTGTCTAATCACATTAAAGGAAAAATAGAAGAGTTCCCTACCTTTATGATCTGATCCTTCGAAGCAGTTAGTACCCAGTTACCATTTTGGTTCCATTTCACAGAAAGTACAACATTTTTATGGCCATGACTGCAATACAAACACAGAAATTCTTCATAAATCCTGTAATAAAATATAACACAGTAAGATATCAAGATATTGTACTCACAATGAACAGAGTTCTCTCCCTGTCTTAGCATCCCAAAGTTTTACTAGGCTGTCTTTCCCACCTAGATACAAAGAAATTTCACAACAATAAAAATCAGCAGAATGTATAAAATAAAAATAAAAATAAAAAAATAAAACCTCTAATGTACCCTCACATGAGTTGAACCAACCTGAAACGAGTAGAGACTTCGTGGGGTGCCAGTCAACGCTCTTCACATCCCAACCATGGCCTGCCTGAGTTCAAAACCCAACAGGATTTTTACGGTTACATCATACACACTTAAATGAGATAAAAATACAATACAATAACAATCACCCTCATAGTGTTGAACATTTACACAAGCGACGCATTCGTGCAGCCATGACAAATCCTAACCCAAAAGAATCTAAACTCACTCCCTTTCACTAGTGGCATCATAATTTCCCTCATCAAAAAACCACAGAAATAATCTAGCATTTTACAAGAGAAGAAACTTTCAAAATATTCAGTACAGTGCCAACCCAAGGAAATATTTTTTTTATAAATCAGGCCAACAGTCAAACATAAGGGACATCAAGATATAGATCCACCCGCTTAAGGTTATGAATATACTAAATCTATGAAAATTCAAAAGATAAAACAAGAATCCACCTATCAATACAGCAATGAACATAATTAAGTGAATTGAAAATTGACATTGTGCGAATATGCATAAGGTTTGTCAACAAAAAGTTTACACAATCAGACTTTACAATAATAGCAGACCAATTAATAAGGTGACCATTGATACACGGGTTTTGGCCATTTGAAACCATGAATTTATGTTAAATTGGCATTTGGTAAACAAAATAAAGCAAATATTGAAAACGATGAGGATAGTTTAAAATGATTAAAACCACAAGTTCCAAAAGAAAAGAAAAGAAAAGAAAAAAAGAAAGAGGATACCATCCCCACCCATCACTACAATTTTAGTATCCTCACAATACTCATACCCTCCAAACATCAATTCTCTCATGTGATGTTTTATTCGTTGTTCAAACCTTTACGTTCTACACATCAATTCAAAACCACAAGTTCAAAATCACATCAATTCAAAGCCAAGTACTAAACGGACCCTACGTTTGCACCAATAGAATACTCCTAAACTATCATAGCAGTGTTTAAGAAAACGGAATTTGATGCCAAGGCACTGAAGCGATGAAAAGAGCCTTGAGGCTTAAGAATTAAGGCGTTTTGCCTTTCTGAGTCGAAGATTAAGCCTCAAAGCATAATTGAGGCATAAGCCTAAAAAATTAAACTAAAAAAGTGTCAAAAATTTAAAAAAACATAATTTATTCTCTAACTTTTAGAGAATATCTTAAACAAAATGCATTTTTGGCAGCTCTAGTTTATGGCTCTATATAGAAGGTGTTTGGTAACGTAGTTAGAACTAAAGGTTAAAACGATTTTACTATAGCATGTGAAACATTATACTGTAGCAGTTCCAACTATGTAGTTGAAACGGAATTGCCAGACGCACCCCTAGTTGATACTGTGATGGTTAGGAGATCACCAGTTTTATTTTCCTGGGGTTTTTAAAGGAGTTCTTGTCCTTTACTTGTTCATTTTCCCCATTGATTTATCAATGATAATCTTCATTTCCTATTTAAAAAAAAAAAAATAGAGGATAATTCATGAACCATGTTTCTTACAATTAATATGGTATATTTATTTCTATTAAGCTAGTTCTTTAGTTGAGAATGTAGTAGACGAATCAGCCAACAACTATATCAGCAAGAAAAACATCAAAAGATGGGAGTAAATTGGATGGTATACCACTTTACTTTTTTTATTTATTTATTTGGAAAAGAAACTCGAAATATTATAGATTAGAATAAAAAAAGTACACAAACAGAGGAAGAGATCTCCTCAAAAAAGGTCAAAACCGCAAAGGGACTACAATAAGGAAAGTCCGAACTCCAAACTAGAAAAAACAATACAAAAAGGACCAAAAATTACAAAGACAGCTCCCAACCTCTCATGAGATCAGAAAACAAAAGTCTACTAAACTCTTTATCCTTATGAATCACTGTTGTGTTCTCATTTATTTCTTAGATTACACTTGTCTACGCAACCCTAACCCAAAATACTTATGATTAATTATGTCTTTATACAATTTAGAAGTGGTATATTTCAAACTTTCTCAAAGAAGTGGTAAGATTGAAAAGCAATGCCACAGAAGTGGTATTTCTCAAATTGACCCCGTGGATGACCCAACAGCATGAATAATCATCACTAGGCTTGGGCTTTTTACTATTTTAAGAACAAAAACCATAATAATTTGATGCTTAGCCTTAGGAAAAAAGTGAAATTCTCATGAGCCTCTATTTTAATTCAGATTGGGCTTTTTACATTTTTTCAGCCCAAAAAAACTTAATAGACACTTAGCCCCAGCAAAAAGGCTTGAAGCTTAGTCTCTACGTGCCAACATAAGAGGACATCTTCTAATCCTATTGAGGCTTAAGCCTCAATGCCTTTTCTATCATAGTGTAAGGCACACCTCCAACCGCGTTTGTTTTAAAACCATGATTAAGCCTCTAGAATATTGCAAGAGGCTTAAGCCTCTTATCTATGAGGAGGGCCTCATTTTTGTGTGTTTTGGCATGAAAAAATGCAAGAAGCCCAAGCAAAGAAAACTTTTTGTTTAGAAAATAAGTAAATATATAAAATTCCATCAGATTTTTAAACCCCAAAAAAATCTAGAAAACGTTGTCGCTGCTAGAATCAAAGGCAGCTTTAGCAAAGCCATTACTATTGAAAATGAAAACACTTATGATTCATTTGATGCGCAGATTCAAAATAGTGTGGTATAGAACTTTATGATTTGAACTATGGGTCCTAAACTATATAATTTAAACAGTGGTTTTGAACCGATATTTGAAACGTAAAAGTTTAAAAGAAAAATAAATCACATTAAGTTTAAAACGAGAACTTGTGTTTGAAAAACTATAGTTTATGAAATAAAAAAAAGAATGCAAATGGTTTTTACTGTATAAAATGCTTGATGGGGGTAAATTTTAGATTTTAGGGGTTTTAGCCGTTTTAAAACCGCCTTCATGATTTGAACAAGCCTTAGTTATAACTCCACCAAACACCAGTTTAAACCGCCTTTATGGTTTAAACTGTCTTAAACAGTTTTGAACCTATATACCAAAAAGCCTATTAGATTTTCTCATTTATGAGATTTGAATTATTTTAAACTTCTTGCTTCTTATAAGTTTTAATGATGTTAAATGATGATTAACAACTTTTTCTTTTAATTGCTTGATTTTTCTTCTTTTTTTTTTTCTTTTTTTTTTTTTTTTTTTTTGTGTGAGCTTACAGCTCAACTAACGAAGGAAAAAAACCTCAAATATTAAACCACAGTAAAAAATCCAATTAAACGTGACAAATTACAATCTCTTTTGTAATGGCTCTTAAGCACTCAAAGCACTTTACCAGTTAACAAACTTTCCTCCTGACACCGAGCAAAGTCCCAAACTTTGACTGTAGTATCATCAGAACAGGAACAGAACTTCAAGTCCGTCCTACAAAAGCTGTTTTCCAAAAGTTCATGAATAACATGCATCATATAGAATGATAAACTAGCAATATACAGATACGTACCTTAAGTCTCGAACTGACTCCTTATGAGCAGATTTATTCGCCTTCACATTATTCATGTTGTTCTGCCAATACCTAGAAAAGTAATACAACATGTTATCTTTTGTTCATATCCTAACAGTAAATACTGCACTAACATCAACATGAACAATTACTTTATTGCGCCCCCATCATCACCCGAGACCATCCAGTTATCATTGTGACTCCATACCATAGACCTGATTGCTTGATCATGGGCCTGCACATTTAGAAAACGGAGAATAAACCAAAGGCATGTTGGCTACGCTAAAAAGAACGTATCATGTCCTCTACAGTTGTGCACCTGAAGAATCATTTCAAAATTAAATGATTGTCCATTCCACAATGTAAATTCCCCACTTTGAGAGCCAGTGATAAGGCGTCTTCCTGTAGGCGTCCACTTCATGAAAAGAAGAGAATCAGCAAAGGTGAAAGTGACTGTAGATCAATTAGTTACAATTTACTGGCACAAATATCATAACAAGAGCCTCCAATTGCAAAGAAAATAGAATGGGCCACAGCAGTGACTCTGTTCGCTATTTATGTTTGTCAGCATGCAGCGACAAAAGGGACGTCCTGCTCCGAAACATTCCCTAGGTTTTTTTTACAACAGAAGCTTAGCTCCTTTTTTAGATAAGGAAAAGAAAAGTAGACTATTTTTTTTAAATATGGGCTTGGCTCCTTTGGACAAGGATGATTGGCAGTGCTAGAATGATTAATGGGCTCCATTATTTTGATAAAAAATTACTCAAGAGCTGACATGATCAAGCTGCAAGTAGACGAAGTAGTGTTATTTATATTCCTATTAAAAATGGAATAATGCTATAGCACAATAGACCATCCTACCTTTCTTTTTTTGAGACATTTACTTAGACCTGTTTTCAAAATTTGAATCCTTTCTTAATTCAATGTTAAGATAGTCAAAAATTTAGTTCTTCAGAACAAGGCTCTCTTGTCTAAATGGATTTGGAGGTTTCCTAGGGAGGAACATTCGCTTTGGCGTCGTGTGATAAAAGGTGAATATGGGATGGATTTCTGTGGATGGTTGGCAAGAGATGGAGGGAGAGTGACTTTTAGAAGCCCTTAAAAAGCAATTCAAGCTGTGCAAAAGGACTTAGGTTTTGGGAAGATGTGTGGGTGGTGATGCTTGATTCTCCTCTAGATTTCCAAGTCTTCACGGATTATCGTCCTTAAAGAATGTTTCTATTCCTTTCTTTTTCAATCTAGATGATGGAGTTGGTATTTACTGGAATTTTCATTTCCAAAGATATCCTAGTGAGAGAGAAATGGGAGAGTTTTTGGAGTTCTAAGGTTGTTTGGAGGGGTTTAAGTTGTGTGACTGTCTGATAGATGGGTGTGGGAGCTGGATGGTTCGGGGTTGGTCTCTTGCAAATCCTCTTTCAATTTCTTGATTAATGAACATTCCTATCTTTCTTTTAATTTCTATAATTTTATTTGAAAAGCTTCGGTTCCCACTAAAGTTTAGGTTTTTAATTGGCTTTTGGTTTCCAATAATCTTAATACTCATGACTTGTTACAAAGGACGAAGCCTTTTCTTCATATTTCTCCTGGTTGGTGTGTTCTTTATAAGCGTGCTGGTTTTTTTTTTTTTTTTTTTTTTTGGTTGGCAAAGAAACGACCTTTATTAATAGAGAACGGCAGAAAGTACAAAGTAAAGAGGAAGAGGGTTCCTCAGCAAGGGCTAAAGAAAAGGAGCCCAATCCCTAACCAACTCCAAAAAATAGGATTAAAAAGCTTTATCCCTATAACCCACAAAGAAACCCATTACTTAATTTTGTCCCAATTAATCAAGTAATCTTCTTCAGCGCCTACAAAATTCTATTATTCCTTTCCAGCCAAAGACCCCAAAAAACAGCTATAGCAGCACTCCACAAGACTCAACCCTGCTACTAGAACTTTGAGCCAAGGAAAATAAAATCAAATCCTTACAACTCCTAGGCATAGCCCCGACAAAACCTTAACTCTCTAGCAAAAAGAGACCAAATACGAAAAGAGAAAGAACAACGGAGGAATAAACGATCAACAGTCTTGCCATCATTCTTGCATAAACAACATCACTCTGGAGAAATAGAGACAATCGGACTTCTACGCTACAACACATCATTAGTACATTGACCATTTGTTTCTTCATTGCCCTTTTTCTTTGAGGATCTGGTATAGGTCGCTGGGGGCTTTTGGAATCTCGTGGGTCATTCTTGTCAGGGTTGAGGACCTGTTTAATACAAACATTTTGGCGGGGAGAAATAGCTCCAACAAGAAGCTTTGGAATGTAGCCGTTCTTTCAGTCACTTGGGTCTTGTGGCTTGAACAAAACAATGGAATCTTTGATGGTGTTGAGGGAGATATTACTGAAGTTTGGGATAGAATAAATTCTTTGGTTGCTTTATGGATTTCTCATGTAAAAGGCTTTACTATGTTTTCTTTTTCAGATTTATTGAGGAGCTAGGATTTTCTGTTACAGTGATTGTTATGGTCTTGCTTTTGTTTTTGTTGTCTTGTTCCTTTTGGTAGGGGACCTTCTGTCCCCGTTCCCTTTTTTGTAACCCTTTGTTTTTCAATATAATTTTGTTGTTTCTTGTGAAAAAAAAATGTTAAAGTTAGTCAATTATCTAAACATCATCGCATTTATTTTTTATCCTCACCCAAATCAAGCGTACGAACTGTTTTACGTTATCCATAGCGATATACAGGGACCTTCTAGTTACAAACATAAATGGAACCAAGTGGTTCAATACCTTGATTTACGATCATCCAAGGGTCGGTTGGGCGTATCTCTTAGAAAGAAAAATCTGATGTTAAGGGTTTAAAAATTCTAGCCAATGATTGAAACACATTTCCAAACCCAAATACAAGTCTGGAGAACTAATAATGGGAAGGAATATTTCAATTCTATTCCTGGTAGTTTTCTGAAAGAGAAAGGCATCATTTGCCAGTCCAGAAGATCATCAAGAATAGGGCCGTGGGAGAATAAGTGGGATTTGGAAGCTGTACGGTTATTTTTAAAATGAAATTTTCTTTCTTTTCAGGGGAAAAAAAAAAAGATTCAACAAGGAATGGTTTCATTGCACGTCCTATTGTGTTCCTCTCGTTCTCTTTTCTTCTTAATTAAGTTTGCTTGCATCATTAAGACACACGCACATGGACCAAACATCAGACACTAGAAAAAGAACATACAGTTGTTGGACCACAATTGAAACACCATATGTAAGTCCAAACAAGCTTTTAAATAGATTATGATGAACAAAAAAAAGAAAGAGTTGCAAAAGAGCTCTAAAATGTAACTTACCAGGACCCTATTAATCGAACAACGGTTTTTGTTCAAAGAAGTATGCACGAACTTTCCAGCAAAGCTAGTTGATGGATTGTCTGAATAGGCAACTGTTGGCAACATCTACACAAAGGAACAAGATAAGAAAACACGAACCGATCAACCTTCAGCTAATAATTAGCCGACCTGGGAAACATGATGCTTCCAGGCATCCATATTTGAGAAAATAGCAGAAGGTAGAATATTTGAGATAGAGAAATACTGACATCAACAGCTGCTGCGGGTGTCGGTAGCAAAATCGTCCTATCCCTTGAATCTCGCTGCCACATTCGTATCTGAAAGAATAGCAGCACCAAATATTGAAACATATAACCACATGAAATCCACAAGTTATCAACCAATTAAACTCAATCTAACTCTCAAAATGAAAACGACCAAACTACTTGAAGCATGGCAAATGCAGGCCCTTTTTATAGCCAGTAATGGTGGTTTAGGCCAGACAAAACATGATTGGCTAATAAGAAGCATCTTATATGATTAATAATAAGATGTGATTGATGTGGACCAAAATCAAACGAAAAGGAGAGAGAGGAAGACAAAGCGAGTTGAAATATCAAATAGGACTTAAATTTTTTTTTAAAAAAAAAGGGCAAAATAAGGAGAAAAAAGGCAAAAGAAATGAAGATAAACTATAAGCTAAAAAAAGTTCTATAATTTCTTAAATTGAGACAATTATTATCATAGGATTTAAGCAACATGTTAATATAGGCGTCATTTAAATGGGACATCTTTTCTAATGAAAGAGATAAAGTACAAAAGTTTATGTTTCTTCTTTCTCATCTCCCCGCCTTTTGTTAGTACATATATTACCAACAAGGACAACACGTACTAGTATTGGGTAAATTCAAAGTCTAAAGATAGGAATTTCAACAAAATGCTGCTTTGAAAGAGATGTTACAAAAAAAATAACAATAATAATAATTGCAGTAATACCCAACAGAATACATAACTGATAAACCAGTAAAAGAGGACACAAAAGAGCAAACTAAGAAACATTACCTGCATATAACGGACAACGGTGCTAGTGTAGTCAACTGCCCTCCTTTGCGTAAGCTTTCTCATCCTTTTTGCAGCAAAAACATCAGCATGAGCTGCAAACAACCAACAATTGCTACTCCCAAGTAAATGAACCATTTCAGAATGTTTATAATCATACAAGCTAAAGATTCTTCCAAGGTGGCGTTTGGGACGTGGGTCTTCGCCATTTGGACCCATGGGTTTAAAAGTGGCGTTTGGTCAACAAAACAAAACAAAGGTTCAAAACATGAGGAAGGTTTAACATGGACAAAACCTCCAGTTTTAAGAACTTTTAGCCCCCTCACAAAATCTCGTGGTTTGAACTGTACCCATGACTATATTCTAGTTTCTTCACAATTCTCATACTTTTTAAACACCAATTCTCTGATGAGATGTTTTATTCCTTGTTCAAACCTTTATCAACCAAAGGTCAGCTGAAAACCACCATCCAAACTACATAGGTTTAAAAACACCAGTTCAAACTATAAGGTCCAAAACGACACCAATTCATACCTGTATACCAGACAAAATATGATATAATTCTAACAACCTCATTTACAAAGAACAGGTAATCCCATGTTCACACACTATCACTGCAAATCTAACAATCAAAAAGATCAACAGCTTCCCCTATATTGCCTATTGACATCTGAATCAAAACCTAAAAACTAATATCGAATTTGCACACCAATTTATTCAAGTCAAAGAAAGTTAGACTTTCATCAACTAAAAATCTTCTCTCCATGCTTTTTCTTTCCTTCTTCCTCCACTTTCCGAGTAACCAAACAGAAAAACAAGAATAACACGAAAACACAGTGGCATTACCGTCATAAGGAGGAATGGGTGGAGCAGGACCAGAAGGGTGGTGGTACTCCATAGAAGAGAGATTAGTGGAAGAAGCAGAGGGCTGGCGCATCATCTGCGGCTGCGGAGGAGGTGGGCCCCGGTGAAACTCTCCACCTTGATACTGCTGCTGAGGATCGCCGTACATTATTTTCACCTAAAAATCCCAGCAAACGAAACCCCAAACTAACCCTAACACTAAACTCAGAGGCGTTGTTCAATGGCAGCGACTGCAAATTCAAAACCCTAAGCCCCCATCTTCTTCTTCTTCGACTTTTCTTCCTGCGGGAAAATAATCGGATTCTCAACGGGCGCGAAAATTCACCAATGCGCTTTTGTTTTGTTTTCTACGAGTAGAGAAGTGATGGAGTGGGAAAGAGAAGGAGGGGGGAATGAAGAAAGGCGTTAATTAAGCGCAGCAAGCGGTAAGCATTTTACGATAGAAATTAATAGGGTTGGTGTTTGGTAGAACATATTGATCTATGCGTAATAACTATGACAGAGTTTGATGTAATCCTAAAAATAGATTAGCTAATCAAATATCAGGCAATAGTAGATTGTCATAGGAAACGTGTCTCTAGGACTTTCGACCCAAGAAAGCGTCATCAACTTCCCCTTATTTTACCTTTTACGGTATTTATGTCCAAGGACGTAACCGCCGCCATCTTCACGTTTCACTATTTTCTCAATATTTAATCATCATTTAAAGAGTCAATCTTCCTAACCATGCTTCTCAACTTATAACAACATATCTTAATTCATTATGTTCCTCGCTAATCAATACAGGACGAGTTCATATCATAGTTTCATATGTAATTCTCATATCATAGGCCGTACTGAAATTCAGTTGTGTTCCCAAAGCTTTCTGCAATCGTCTCCAGAACTTTGATGTGAAACGTGTATCCCTATCAAAGACTATTGACATTGGTACACCATGCAATGTCACTATCTTCTCCACATACAATTGGCATAATTTTGAGACATTGTAACTAGTTTTGATTGGGATAAAGTGGGTTGTCTTAGTTAAACGATCCACAATTACCCAAACAGCATCATGCCCCATTTGAGTCTTAGGAAATCCAGTAACAAAGTCCATTGTTATATGATCCCACTTCCATTCTGGAATAGGTAAGCTCTTCAACTCGCCTTCAGGCTTTTGATGTTCCGCTTTAACCTGCTGACATGTTTTCTTTAATTCAAACTTGGTTTTAGTATGTATTTTCTTCATATTTAATGCATGTTTTTCTCATTATTTGCAAGAAATGCTAGAGATATAGTTTGATGGTGATTTTGATATAAAACTCATGAGAATATGTTTATTATGATTATATAATGCATGCTGCCTATTTTGGAATGGTTTTGGAATTTAAAATGAGAATAATATGCTTTGGGTTTGAGAAAAACTTAGGGGCGTTAACACCCGTTATTTTAACGGGTATGATTTTTATAAAAATCATATGAATAAATTGTCACTTTAGTATTTTTACTAAGTCTCCATAGTAAATATTTAAAATTTACCTATCACTCACTTCTACCAACCTTGTCCCACTACATTAATGCTCAATTAAATAGCATGCTCATCATTTGGAGACATAGAATTAATTCACCTCAACTACCAGGAGACATCGACATGTTTTCTCAACCACCTTTTTAATGCTTCCTTCATCTTCTTCTACAACTTACCCCATTTGCCCCTCTCAATTATGATAACATTATTTATTAAAAGTCTCCATAGGAGACATGATAATATTTTCTTTTAATGCTCATTTAATTCTCTCTCGTTCCTCAATTATTTCAATGCCTATTTATTCAACCATCACTACTATCTTCTCTAGTTTCTCATTCTCTCCTTTCTCACTTCAATTTCTAACTAAAGACACAAGGCATAAAGCTCTCTTTGCAACCACGACAACTATAATTTTCAGCCACGTTTGAAGCCGTTTTGGAGTCAATACAAGCTTGATTTTTAACCCGAACTTTATTGTTTTTCAAAGGAGTTTTGAACCAAGATCTTCCAGCACGAAATCAACAGTGTTGTTGCTTATTCTTCGTCAGATAAGTTGCACTGAGTTCCACCTGAGAGATATAGATATGATAGGGATGAGCATCAACATGCCCAGTAGGAAAAATCATTACTCATCTTAAGGTTTATTACATCATTATTCAAATTATGAGATTGATTATGATCATATTCCGTGGATACCATAGTTAATCATTACCAAATTTCATACATATACATATATACAATATTTTCATTCATCATTATTCCTAGGTATCCACATCACATAAAGTATTACTCAACTTATCGAAACCCAAATGGGCATGAATTTTGTAAATTGGTTTACATATTTTAAAAGTATTTATTTTCTAATCTTCATTTTATTTAATAAAAACTGTTAACCCCCACTTAAGGGCGTTACAAAAAATAGCATGTGGGTTCACTAAAATTGATCTCTTTAAATATGGATGAATTTTATGAGAGAAAAGTTTGACAACAATAAAAAGAAAATGAAGTTACCAAATTGTCTTTCCTTTCCATCAAAATTCTAACAAAAAATTTGGGCACCAAATTAGAGAAATAGCTAAATAATATTTGAACAAAATGGTAATTACATTAAGAGTATTTTTTCTATTCTTTTGGTTTTTCTTAAAATATCAAATAAGAGAAGATAAAATCATTTTCTTTACACCTTCACATGCTAAACAAGTAAAGGGAAATCAAAATCTTTTCATTCCCTACAGTATTCTTTCTTTCATATTTTTCTCTTCCTTCTTATTTTCTTTCCTTCTTACCAAATAAAGCATAACTACGGATAAATTTTGTGAGGGAAAAGACAACAATGAAAATAAAGTGAAGTTACCAATTTCTCCAAAACTATCAATGAAACCAAAAATAAATGGAGAGAACGAGAGAATTAAACCATTATTTACTAAGAATAAAAATAAATAGATCAAAATGTAATAATATTTGATAAATAACCTACTCAAATTAAAACAAAGTTTATTTTGATATAAAATGACATAGAGAAAAATACGAAAAAATAAGGAAATAAGAACAAAACAAAAAACAAAAAGAAAGAAAAGAAGAAAAATGAAGAAGTAAATTGAGACTTCAAGCATTTAAAAAGAGCACATGATTTTAAAAATATTATATACTTAAATATTTTTTAAAGTGTGCTATTTGCTTACGTTAAAAATTGAAACTATACTATTTAGTGTAATTTCTTCAATACTACATTTTATTTTTGAGTGGTTTAAGCGGTTTGATGCTTTTTATAAAACCAAACCGAACCAAAGTAATTACTTATATTGAGACGGTTTATGCTTACGCTCAACAGAAATCTGAGGGACCAACACACGCTATCTGAAACAATCCAATGTAGTTGAAACACAAGGCAACACAAGTAGGAAATCCCCTCCCAACCTTTAAAGTTTTAATACAACAATCAATCTAAAAAGTCACAATAGCACAAATTAAAGTTCACCGATAATCAAACTAAGAAGTCAAAAATACAATTAAACAACATAAAACAACACAAATAAATTTTAAACTTGAATTAAAGCTTTCAGCTGATGTCGATAAACCTCTCCTCCTACTAATATCTTTAATTGACACCATAGTGAGTTGGATCGATGGTAGAGAGCGATATGAAAGTGATGTTGGATATGTATGCCCTAAGGAGTAAAAATGTACTATGTTTTTGGAGACTTTTTATCAATAAAGAGTTTATTTATTATTCACATACCAAATTGTTGTCCTCTTTACATTCATATTTGTTGTATGATAAGCAAACAAAAGTCTAAGACCGTCGGTCCAAACCTTAAGAATTGGGCATATGATGGACAGATTATGCGGAAGACACGATTCTTAAAATGACGGTCTAAATCATAAGATCAGCAATCAAGGGAATAATGTTGGACGCTTTATTTATACAAAGATTGTTATGTTGTCTGTATCCCTAACGGGAGATGGTTTCTCTTGGCCATCAAAGGTAGACTCCATCAATAGAAACATTGGCACATTGTCATAGGTGACGATGTATTGGATCAGAACATAAAATGAATTAATTTAGGTTAATAATTCTGTCTTGGCAAATCAATTCACTTTAGACAATCATATATGTTGTATCTTAATCTTGAGATGAATAATGGGCTCATTGTCTTGACTTATGTCTTTTGATATACCAAAGTGTGACATCCACATTGTAATAATGGTACCCATGCCGGTACGTTGGAGGCATGACTCTTGTTAGCGTAGACCTATTATTCATAGATATAGATTCCATAGCTCCTCTTCAAGAGTAGTTGATATCCTCTTATATGCGTTATCCTATAATTGAAAAACTAGAGTGCTCAACCATTTGGATACATAGGTGTAACCAAATGGTATACTATCTATGCATGGTAAGTTTTCTAATGGTGAGATAATAAAACGTAAGATAAAAAATCAGGAAGGTAAGATAGAATTTATCCTTAAGCCGCTTATGGATAATTCTATAGGGATACGATCATTATGATATGTCATGGAGACTTAGCTATATGGGCTTCATAATTCTATATAGTTTGAGAGTGCAGCTCTAAGCTTTTAGTAGAGTAACGTTAAAATTGACAATTATGAAATATTTATCTAGGATATTGGGTTTCATAATTATTGGGAGCTTGAACTATATAGGTCTATCAGGTCCCCTTTGCTAGTTCATAAAAATCCTTTAGCGATACAGCGTACTTTTTTAATAATTGGTGACTTATGTCTAATTATCAAATTAGCTAAAAATTTGATAGGATCAGATAATTCTTGTCTATTTATTGGTTGAATTAATTTTGTAAAAATTAATTCAAGATAAACTTGTTGGATTATCGGAATCAGATAATTCATTATGTTTATCAGTTAGATTAATTTTGAATAAATTAATTTAAGATAAACTTGTTAAATTATCAAGAATATTTATTTTCTTAGAAATTATATAGATATAACTGTTTTAATCAGATAACTTCTCTATTGAGTTATTTGAATTAAAACTGAGGCTCTATCCCAAGAATCTCGGGTGGAAAATAAAACATTTGCAGTGATCATTTATTGAAAGTTTGGCAGGCCGATCTTTAAGTTTGGCCTGTTGATAGAGTAAGTTCGGCAGGCCAATCTTCCAGTTCGACCTGCCAACTGAGCGATGAATAAATCACGTGTTTTCAAGCAAATTTTATCAGATGTTGTTCTTAATTTGATTTTGATTCGAATTTTTGAGGCCTTGTCTAATAAAAACTGACTCTTAGGCCTAACCTTTGTAAATAGTGAGTAAGTCTCATTGTTTATTTAGATCAATTGAGAGATTAAAAGTGAGACTCTACTAGTGAGACTTTAAAACTCCCTATGAGCTATTGTTTACGAATCACGAACTATAGCTTTGGGTTTTCTCAATTGGTTGGAAGGAGAGTTACTTGGTAGAAGAACTGTACAGGTGTGCCCGCACATATACCGATTGTGGATAGAGAATAACAAAGAAAACCAGTTGGTTGAGGCTCTTTTAGAACGTTATACTCTTCACAGATTGCGAGAGCTTTTTTGCATTTACGAGGTTAGTAAGATCTGGTTAATTTATGCATGTAGCGTGTCAAACTTGTGTCTTTGAAAATACTCTAGTATAAATTTTTTTAAATTCTGTTGTGCACTATTTTTCCAATAATTGGTATTAGAGATGTGGTTTTTACATTGATTTGCAAGTTTGTGATCATGCTATATGTATAAATTATGTGATCTTAATATCTCCTATGCTTAAATTTAATTTTTTAGAGAGTTGGCACTCTAGGTTTCTATATATTTATATATGTTGTCATAGATTATATGGTGAATGTTTATTAATTAATTATAATTGATTGAATTATTATTTAATTATTTATTAATTAATTAATTTATGCTGGTTATGGTTCCTTAGAGGTTAAAATGTTTATATAGGTTTTTCATATAATTAAATTGCAGACTATCATTTCTGTCTAAGAATTATTATTTAATTTTAAATTTATAAGAATTTTATAATTAAATAATCATTCGAAGAAGACGGATCTAGAAGATGGATGATAACGTTTCCAGGTATTTCCTGAGTCTCTAATTTTATGTTTTTCAATTGTTGAAAATAAAATTAAAAAGCTGCATAAAGGATGTATTTTCTAGATGTTGTGATTTTTGCTCATTCAGCAGGCTGATGGTCATAGACCGACTGGTCAAACCTCTAGGATCGACAGGTCGTCAGTGGGGTAGAAATTTAGTGGCCTTGGTGGCAGTCGAACTTTCCAGTTCGGCATGCAAAACTATCATGATTGGAAGGCTGACCTGAAAAGATCAGCAGGCCGATAGATTATGACTAGCAGGCTGATCACATAAATCGACATGCCTGCAGAGAGCTATGA
This sequence comes from Artocarpus hirsutus, assembly GCA_946598075.1. Lineage (NCBI taxonomy): Eukaryota > Viridiplantae > Streptophyta > Magnoliopsida > Rosales > Moraceae > Artocarpus > Artocarpus hirsutus. The sequence continues at coordinate 27,998 of CAMOHE010044031.1, forward strand.
ATTTATCAGAAAAGGTGTGTTTTTTGATGCAATTTTGATTTCATTTTTAGGACAATTCTGAGAAACATTAAATTTGGATGTGACCGAAAATATGGAGTTTTTGATCTATGTGGTATTAAAGACTTAAAGATAGACATTGCATGATGAAGGATACAATTTGAAAATTTAAGGATAAAGAATCGATAATATGTCTTGATTATTCTCTTGTAATCTTTGTTTTCTTTTCTCTAGAGAGGCACCATAATATTATGGTTGTTTATTATTATTTTGCATGTGGCTTTGCATGATTGTTATGATATGATTTGCTATGTATATTGATAACATGTTATATAGAATAGGAAGTGCCGTTCATTAAAAATTGTTCATGCATGTTTTTTAAAATAAAACCATGATTTTAAAAGATTGAGTGAGCGAAGGTTTTTGAAGAGAGGACTTACGGCCTCTATCATTGGTCCATAGGAAGCATATGGTGGTTCCGACCCCTAGGAAGGGACTTTATCATGTACCAAGTTGGATCTCTGAGAGGATAAAGTATTATAGCATGATTTATCGTTGCACATCCCTAGGTGGTGATTATAAATCATTGATAAAATATTGAAACAATGGTTATATACTCATGTTAATTTTATTATTAACCTCCCTTAAGAGCTCTATTAATAAAATTGATGGTCAAATAAATGATTATTAATATATGCTAGATCATACGGGTCTTGGATGACATATATTAATCAAAAGAAGATTTGTGTTCTTGATTGAATTTGGCAAGACTCCCCTAGGAGCTTGTCGAATTCTAAGTTAGGAATTATCGTTGTAAGGTTGTGATATTTTCAAGGTTTTGACACAAACACATTTGCATGTTTTACATGATTGTTATCTTACTAAATTATTATGATATGTTTGCTTATGTTTGGTATGATTCTTTATTGTCGATTAAAAATATCTAAAAATGTTTTATCATCGATACTTGACAAAGACCAATTAACAAGAGAGAATTATAATGATTGGAATGAAACCTAAACATCGTCCTATCTTTTGAGAAACTAAAATTTGTGCTAGCAACACCGTGTCCCGAGCCTACGGGAGATTCCACCAACAATCAAATCCAAGCATATGATCATTGAAAAGATGTCAATGATCAGGTTTGCTGTTATGTCATGGCCAGCATAAATAACGTGCTGCAGGCTCAACATGAGGATTATAAGACTACTAGGTAGATCTTGAATAATTTAGAAGACATGTTTGGAGGCCAGGCCTTAACAAAGTGGCAAAGGGCGCTTTGGAAACTCTTGAATTGTAAGCAGAGACTGGGGACGTCTATAAAGGAGCATATGATGTGGGTCATAGGTTACTTTGCTGAGGCTCAAACCAATAGAGCTGACATTGATGCTAAAACTTAGATGACTATGGTCTTTGAGACTCTAAGGAATTTATTCCATTTAGAGCTACATTTAATTTGAGCAATAGACGGGGTATGACCTTGACGGAGTTGATAAAATAGTTACAGGAGTTCAAACTGCTGATCAGGGAGCCTCTTGCTAGTGGCGAGGCCAACTTGGCTGCTACTTCTACTTCCAATCTCAACATAGGGAAATGAAAAGAAGCAAGGAAAGAAGCAACGAGTCAAGAACGAGAAGTCTTCTATTCCTGCAAATGGCAAGAACAAGAAGAAGAAGAAAAAGAATCCGAAGAAGCTAAAGTGTTTCTTCTACAGGAAGGTCGGGCACATTAAGAAGAATTGCAAGGATTTCCTTTCTCAAGAAAGTAGGTGTGATCTTCTGCATTTAGAAACTTGTTGGTTGAGGAATCTAGTGACATTTAGGTCAAAGATTTCGAAGCAACAAATCATGTTGGTTTTTCTTTGCAGGCTCTATTACATGAAGACTTCACACTTTGGATGTATGATGGATCCTTGGTTTTAGCTAAAGCAATGGGAGACGTCCATCTATATTTTGATATTATAGGATTTTAATTTTGCAAGGTTGTTTTTATGTTCCTAAATTTAAAAGGAATTTAATTTATGTAGCTTGTTTATTTAAAGACTCCTATTTGGTTTCTTTAATTAATAAAGTGGTGATTTGTAAAAACAAATCTTCTATCTATTCTGGATGGATGCAAAATAATCTATGTTTTATCAAACCTAAGATAGACTTACTGCTTGATACTGAGATGAATGATAATAACTCTAAAAGACTTAAAACTTCTCACTCTAATAAGACTTAACTTTGGCATTTGTAACTTGGTCATATTAACCTGAATATGATTCAAAGGTTGATAAAGGATGGACCTTTAAGTCTCTTAAATGTAGAATCCATATGTTCGGGTCTAAAAGTATATGTCTCATATAACCTTAAGTATAAGATTGTCCACGTAATAAATCTCGGTGAGTCCAAGGTTGATCCCATAAGGAAAAAATATTGCAAAGGTCCAATATATCAGTTCTAGTATGTTTAGCTGAAGAATCTGAGAATAAAAGTTAATTTTATTTACAATATTTACATTTTTTTTCCTTTTTCCTTTTTAGATTTTTAAATTTTTTTTTTTGTTTTTTGGAATTTTAACAACAAGAGATGTGGCTTAGATTTGAATATTAAATGGAACTTTAATAAGTAAAATTTAACTTAGGAGATAGAACTTTAACAATAAGTGCAATTACTTTTGAAGGTAACAACAATTTTAACAAACACTAAGGATTAAAGGTTCAATTATGGCAATTAATTTAAATATGTTTTAGTTTTTTGTCTAATCTTATTTATTAAAATTGTTTAAATATGCAATATGTCATCTTTTTTCTACAATAAATCAAGAGTTACTAAGTATTTATTGTGCCAATTCATGTCTATAGTGCATCAAAAACTTATTTTTAACAAATATGTATGTTTTCAATTTAACTTACTAAAATTACAGACAAAATTTACTATTAAGTATTTACCATCCTATTTCATGTCTATGAATAATGAAAGTGTTCCTAAACATTATTCGTGCCATCCTATGTCTATGATAAATCAAAGCTTAATTTTGCAAGAATTTTAGTTAAGTTAACATGAAAATCATAAGTTTTCTAAAAATGATTTTGACATTACAACAACTTAGAAAACTTGAAAAAAGCTCAAAATAGATACCTTAAGTTTGCCAAAATATCCCCCTCTCTCCCCAGCAAAGTGGAAATTTAGAAAGACATGATGGAAGTAAAAACACACATATTTTCACTAATCACAACTATTTTATAATATAAAAACTAGAATTATTTTACAAAAATATAAAACTAAAATTTAGAAGAAGACTAACCTAAGAAGAGAGAAGAAGAGAATTTTCTCCAAAGGAGAATGGTGTGTATTACATGAAGGGAGGGGGGTATTTATAGTAGAAGAAAATCTACTATTTACAAGATTTTTATATTTTTGTATTTATTTTTTATTTATTTTTATTATTTTATTAAGATATTTTTTAAGTTGAGAATGATGTAGGATGCAATTTAAATGATGGAGAATTTTTTGGAATAACTTATAATTAACCACTCCATTATTCCTTAACTAATTTTGATTTTTATGGTTTTTTTTCATTTTTTTTCTTTTTTTTTTTCTCTCGGATTAGTCTAGAGAGTGTTTAAAAATATGGGTAATCCAGTGCGACACGACACGCAAAATGGATGCACAGCAACCCTTAGATCGCTAACTTTGACTCGTTGAATGGGGTGGATGCAGTCAACCGAAGAAAGTAAACACGTGCGACTTTGACTCATTTCTGACCGTGAGATCTAATCTTCTTAATCTGATCCGGCAGGTGAGAAAAGGACCCAGGCATGCTATAACACCCGTCAATTTTCATGTAACGTATGAGTAATGACGTTATGTAATTTTATTAATGATTTATGATATAATGCTACTAATTACTCTATTTTAAGTGTTATGACAAGTGACAGTCACGTAGAATTAATGTACTCAAAGTGTTCATATCATTGATTTTGTATGTTTAATAATAATTAATGTTTTGTTAACTTTAGTGTACAAGGCAGTTCGGCAGGCCAAAGTGAGCAATCGACAGGCCGAAGACAGCTGACGAGCAATCAGTAGAAATCACCCAAAATTTGTGACAATGATGATTGATTGGATTTAGTTGATATGGTTTCCTCTTTTAAAATTGCGATATATGGTAAAAATATCAAATCAATTTGACTTTCCCTATTTCTCTCCTTTCCCCACATGAATTTTACTTTGAATTTAGTAAGAAATTTATGATAATATTAGGAAAGATTAATTTATTTTATAAATTCCCATTAAGTTTCACGTATATTTTCCTTCTCTTTAAAAAAAAAAAGTTTTTTTGTCAAACATCTTCTTTCTCTCTCTTCTTCATGTTTTTCTCCACCTTTTCTCTCCCTCAATTTTTCTGCAAATATTTGAAAGAAATATTGAGTTTTCTTTGGACGAATTCGAAGGAAGTTGAGAAGAATTTGTTTTAAGGTAAGACTGCATTCTTGGTTGTTTCTGAAATGTATTTCTCCTCTTTTATCCAACAACCATAATTTTTTCTAGGAATTTTCTTTTGCTCTGAAATTTTAATATGATGTTCATATATGTATTAGGTGATGTTCCTCCAAGTTTCACGTTATTTTTGATTTTTCTACATTAAGATATGAATTTTCTTTTCTCTGTCACTCTCAGAAAATTGTTGCTGATTAGTTGTATTGCACAAAAATATAGGTTTAGTTCATGATGCAACTGAAGGTTATTTCCCACGAAATTTTACAAATATGTTCATATATATGTTAAGTTATGGACTAGAAAGTTTGGTGATGATTTGATGAACATTTTATGTGTCATGAAATTTTTTATTGAAGCTAGGTTTTTAGACTGTTTTATCGGTAAATGGTTGAACTATTGTTGGGTGAAGTTTTTGTATGACTTAATGAATTTATTTGGTGATGAAACTTTTTGTGCTATTGTAATTATATGTTAATATGCTGTCATATGAATTTTGAGGTCTAAATAAATTTATTTTAATTGTTTGAGAATAATTATCGCATGTAATTCACTGCACAAATTGTTTATAGTTGTTTTTGTCTTTGAATTCAAACACACGTTTTGGATTGTATGGAATATATTTAAAGGTGATTTTTGGATATGTTGAAGTTCTTAATGTCTTTGCTTGCAGGATTTTTATGGAATTATTTTGGGATGTAAATAATTTATTATGTGAATGTTAGTAGGGACTACTCACTGAATTATATTGTTGGCAGAGTTTGTATTGTATGTTATGTGACTTATTTAAAATGTTAAATGGAATTTTTATGACCAATGAAAAATCATGATAATATGTTTATGTATTAACTTTGTTCCTGCCAAGTGTGGTGCCCAAGTTGTGAGTGAATGTTAAGTTGTTGAGCTATGAATTTATAGAGGTCAAGAAACATTTGTGTTGACAGTTTTGTTCTAATGTTTTAAGGATTAATGAAACATGTTATGAATTAATGTTGTCAAGAGATGAATGTATGTGAGATGCATTATGGAAATGGAAGATGTTAGGTGATGATGAATAATTCTTTTAAATAAATGTTAATTGTTATTTTAAATGAATGTATGACATAAACACACTATGGAGTGAGCACATCAAGATTGCGGCGACGTCACATACGAGTAAGGTTAAGTAAGCTAAATAGGTAAGTACATTCTCACCTGCAGCATGACATGTTTTGTAAAGGTTTGAAATTATGTTCATGATGATATCTGTGATGGTTCTATGATGGTTTCACTTAATGTTATTTATGAAAGATTTGATGTTTAAAAGTTATGCATGGTTGAGGGAGACGTATTTCAAAGTATAAAAGTATAAAAATGTATATATGTATCACCTAAATAAGTGTCGCACACCTAACGTTACGTTATGTTTATGTTCATGATGTCATGTTTGGTTTGAGACTAGCTACCTCTCTCCTCTCATGACGGTGCGCCAACAATAATGATAATGGTGCAGCACTTGGGCCCTTAAGATAAAATGAACAAAGTTTTAAATTAGATAATGTAATAAAAGATATGTTCTCTATAAATTTGTGCTTAGTGCACTATTATGACGATGTATACGATGATGATGTTCATAATGTGATTTTAAGTTGTGAGATTCAAAATGTACTTATTAAGCTTTAGCTTAATCAGTTTTATATCATATTGCAGATAAGGGTAAGAAGATAATGGAATATGTGGAGGGCAAGGAAAGACGTGTGAGCTAAGCATGATGGATTGGAAACAGAAGACGCCAGGAAATAAGTTTTCAAACTTATGAACTATGTTTTATTTTTATTTTATTTCTTTTTGAGTATATTTGTTTTCCGCACTTTGAGGTATTAGAACTTGTTTTAAATTAATTTTTGATTTTTGACAGTCGGTCGGCCTGCCTACCATTACTGGTTGGACCGTCGAAGAAATTAATTGGCCTGTCAATTGCCAGGTATCGGCTTGCCGTTCTTATTGATTTTGAAACTTTGGTTTGCAAAGCCTCGGGCAGCCTACTGATGATTAAAGTTCAGTCTGCCAGACTAGTTTGGCCTGCCGAAGTCTCAAGTTTGGCCTGTCGAACTGTGTATGTAGGTTTTCAAAGATGTTTTAAAAGCTTAATCAATTTACAATGGTATTGGCAAACTATTTAAAGGATGTTTATGATCAAGTAATTTATTATTAAGTTATTAAATATTGATATATATATATATATATAATATATGCATGAATTCTGGGTATGTTTTCTAAATAAAGTTTCAATCATATAGTTTATCTTAAAATCAAAAGTATTAAGGAATGAATGTATCGATATCTGTGGCATCTGTAAGGGGGCGTTACACGTGCGAACATAATGCACGTGATCGGCGAGGGAGAAAACAAGCGAACGGCAGACATGCGCTGATCTGAAGTGATCCGAATGGATGAGATCATGCCATAAGTTAGATTTTTTTTTATTTTTTTGATTTATTGAGCATTTAAGGTCAATTTTTGCTCGTTTTCGTGCCATTTTTTTCGTTTTTCTTCCAGATTTCAAATCTAAAATAAAATAAACAAACCAAAATTAATTATTTTACAAACATACTTTTCACAATAATTAAAAATATTTATTTTACAATAAAACATACAAAAATTACTAAAAATACATAAAAATCTCTAAAATTAACAAACCTTAACAGATGTGCTATTTAAGACTCGGGATTAGTTTTAGAAATTACTAGAGACATAATATAACATATTTACAGACTCAAAACTTATTTAAAAACATTTTAAGACTTGAAATAAAATCACACAATATTTTTACAATTGTGATTATTTACAAACTAAACACTTATAAAAATACGCAGAAATTATTCTAAAAATTACCAAAAATAAAACACACTAAAAACACATTTTTAGACATATTTACACATTAAGACACAAAAATATCTATTAACACACAAATGCTATTAATTAGAGGATTTAATGAGAAATAAAAGCATAAATAAATGATTTTAGCTTTAAAATGTACACTTTTATAGTCTCATCACACACATCAACTAGCTTATTGCTAGTCCCTAGTAATTAAAGCGATAGAATTTTGAAATAATTTACTGAATAATCATACAATAAAAATCATTTAACTATAATTTGACTAATCTAATGAGATAGACTAACAAAACAAAAATTTTATTTAAACATTTTATATGCTATTTAACAAAATGTATATAAGCCAGACTTAGTGCAAAATAAGGTAATGAATAATTATGACGTTTCATCCAAAACTAAGAATAGAATTGTTTTGATATTTTGCTTTAAATCACTCCTACAGGCAGCAACAATTCAGCTTATTAATTTGGAACAATTAAAGAGTAGAAACATAAAAATATATACAAAAATTAAACTTTATAACAATTGTGGATAGTACAATGTTTGGCTCCCTTAAGCTTTCTCCATAACCCATTTAATGAGCTTTGGGTTAGTAACTCCCAAACCAGTTGGCCTAAGGTACTAGGTGTTGAAGCACCCCTTATAACTTACTTACTCGAGTTAAAGAGGCTATAAAACCTTCATTAATTTACATAATTACACACTTTATTTATTTACAATTCTTTTTTATTTCTTTTTATTTTTCTTCTTTTTTTATTTAATTAGTTAATTAATTTTGAAAATATTGCTGACTTTATTTGTTCATCTTCACAAAATAACAAAACTCAAATATTTATAACTTTGACTTACCACCACAATTAAACATTACAGTACGTGTGTGAAAAGAATGGCTTATAAACACTTTGAAAAATAAACATATAAAAATATTAAATAAAACCAAAGTTTTGAGAGTCCATAAAATTAGATAATTCAAAGAATAAAAAAATGATATTACATTACTATCAAATTCAAAAATCAAAACAAAACAATAACACATTAATTACTTAGAAACTAATATTTACAAAACATTTTTTTAATTTTTTAATTTTTAATTTTTTTATTTTAAGTTTTTTTGATTTTTTTTATAGATATTAAATACATATGTAGACAAACTTATCAAAATAAACTATGTTACAAACATTATTAGGACATGTCTTAAGAATGCCAAAGACTCCATAACTCAATTATCTTAAACATGCATGCAAACAACATGAAAAATATAAGCATATATGAAAAATGAAATTTCTCGGACTAACTCGAGATGCGTTTCAAGACTAACTCCTTCACTCAGCCATCTTGACAATAAACAAGAATCTTCATTTTTACAAACAGCACACCAAAAAATTTTTTTTCTCTTTTTTTTTTTTTAATTTTTCATTTTTTTTGGTTTTTTTATACTCTTGGTTTTAGAACAGGTTCCATTTTGGCATAAAATTAAAAATTTTGACACAAACACTCTCTCCCCTTAACCTAAATTGAACATTCTCCTTAATTTTTAATAAGATTAAGTAGAAAGAGAGACAACATATATTTACAAGAGCGGTTACACAAAACACACAAGGAAATAGAAACATACACAAACATGTTATAGGTAAAACTGAAATGATAAAAGAGTTTAGAGAGAAAGATCCAAATCTCGTTCGGGTTTTTCGCAAAACTTTGATGTTGTAGTGTCCCCTTCGAGATCAATGACTTACATTTTTTTGAGCAATTCCTCTACAATAAGGGCAAAGATAAAAATCTTTCTTCCTGACTCCTCAAGAAACCTTTGTTCCATAGCACGATCTAAAAAACTAAGCAAACTGTCAAAGTAACCATTTATATTTAACAGACCAACAGTTTAGAGTGTAGTCCTAATAATTTCCAACTAACAATTGCAAAAAGTTCTTCTAAAGTTCCTAGACCTCTAGGTAAAGCAATAAAAGCATTAGAAGCAAACTTCATATCTCTTATTCGCTCAGGGATACCTACGACTATTTTTTTAACACTAATACACTACAAGAAATTACTGATTACATGACCTTTATTTCACGACCGTTTCTTAAAACCGTTGTGGTAAGGTCAAAAAAGAGCGGTAAGTTACGCCCGCGAAAACGAAGACCGTTGCGGTAGGAGGCAGAGATACCACGACGGTTTTCTCAAGAAATCGTCGTGGTATCTCTCTATTCCATGACAGTTTTTCAAGAAAACCGTCATGGTAGCTCACTTAAAACCCCCTTCCCAACCTCGCCATTCAGACGCATTTTAGAAACACACTTCAAAAATACAAACATAGACCCGTCTGAATCAGCCGCTGTCGTCTCTCTTCACCTCCACACTCCTTAATCTCAGCCCAAATTGTAAGTTTTTGTAGAAATTGATAAATAGTTGTTGATTGTGATGTATAATTAATCCGAAATTGATAAACAGTTGTTGATTTTATTGTTTATTCTGTGAAGTTTATATTGTAGATCATGGGTATGATTTCTTCGTTTTATAATGAGTATGTGTAACTTGTTTTATAATGGGTGATGTTTTTTTTATGATTAATTAATATATGTAGGTGGGTATATATATAAATTGTAAAATTAATTTTAATTGAATATTTGCTATTTATTATTTTGATTTAGGAATTGCAAAATGTATAGAAAATGGATGTGGGATTTTCGATTGTCTAGAGAGTATGTGAATGGTGTGGAAGAGTTCTAGGATTTTGTCAAAAGTCATGCAAATGGTGATAAAATTCGATGTCCTTGTGTTCAATGTGGAAACCATAGATTGCATCCAATTACAATTTTTAGAGGACATTTATTTCGAAATCGAATCATAAGTAGTTATCAAACGTGGCATTTTCATGGCGAGTCTAATTTCAATCCAACTTTACTAAGTAAAGAAAAGCAAGTTATTGTAGAGGATAATATGGAGGATGAAGACAATATGGTTGACATGGTCAATTATTTAGAAGAACACTTTGTGCACCGTCCGGATTTATTTTAGACAATGATGAATGATGCAGAGACACCAGTGTATGAGGGGTGTACCAATTTTACTAAATTGTCTGCTTTAGTTAGAAAGCATTGTCATCAATTGTTGATATTGGTCAGCATTAAGATTCTGAAAGAAGTCAACTGCAGCAGCGCCTTTCTCCTCAAGGTTATGTTGAGCATTGACTTGATTGGCTGTAGCTACTTGAGTATTAGGAGTCTGATAAGAATTTCTTGGACGTTGCTTGAATCCAGGAGGGTATCCATGGATTTTGTAACACCTTTAGATAGCATGTCCATGGAAATTGCAATGAGTGTAGAAGGGCCTTTCTTTCTTTTGGTTCTTGGTGTTTGCATTATTGGAGCCATATCAATTAGAATTTGCATAAGTTTTCTTTGTACCATCAGTTTTGGTAGCAAATGCCATTCTATTGATCGAATCATCATTGTTATTAACACCAATTTTGCGTTGTCTTTCTTCTTGTGAGATCAAAGAAAAAACCTTATTTATTGGAGGGAGAGGGTTCATGAGCTGCAGTTGTCCTCTCACTTGAGCAAACGAATCATTGAGACCCATGAGAAAGGCCATTATGTACTCCATCTGGTAGTAGTTGTTTAGTTCCTTGACTCCACCACAGGAACACTTTCCGCAAGTGCAAGAAGGCCTAAAATTAGTGAGTTCTTCCCATAACGTCTTCAACTTTGTAAAGTAAGTGGTTACAAAGTTCTGGCCTTGATGATGATTGATCAACTCTCGCCTTAGTTGAAAAATTCTAGGCCCATTGCTCTATTGAAATCTGTCCTTGAGATCATGCCATATCTCAAATGCAGACTCAGAGAAAATTATGCTAGCACTAATTTCCTTAGACATAGAATTAAGGATCCAAGAAATCACCATATTATTGTTCCTAACCCAGGAATTCAGAAGATTCAAGTCATTACCTTCTGGTTTTGGAATGGAACCATCTATGAATCCAAGTTTATTCTTCACGGATAGAGCAATTGTCATCGCTCGGCTCCAAGAGGCATAGTTATCTCCTGTGAGCTGTTGAGAAACGAGAACAAGTTCTGGATTATCAAAGTGATGATGGAAGAATGAAATCGATGGATCATCAATGGCGAATCTGCTATTCTGAGTAGTAGAACTTCCTGATTCAGGAGACTCCATGGAGAATTAGTAGTCGAAAGAGTTGAGTTTACGCAGCAAAAATCCTCTCTGATACCATATCAAGATTGGATCAAGATTGAATCGGATTGAAAATAATTCTTGGAAGAAAAGTTGGTAGAGAGAAAAAAGAATAGAAACGTGAATTGAATGAATTTTCTATATATGTCTTCCAGCCACTTTTCACATGTTTTATTCATGACTCTTGCTACATTATGATAACCGACTTAATTTACAAGTACACGTCAGCATTACAAACAAACAAAGTAACTACAACCAACTTCATCAGTAAAGCTTAACTAATTGAGTATTACAGAATAGTAGATTACTAGCTATTAACTACCTGATTACTGACAACTAACAGACTAACTGTATGATTAGTCTAAAACCAGAGGCCACATAACGTGCGAGGAAATGATACCAGGAAGCCCAAAAGGAAAGCAATCTCATTGTAGAAGTGAGTATTTCGTTTGAATTTTTATCACAATGAAATCTCATGAACACAATACATATCCATTTATAACAGCAATCTATGCCATATACAGACAATCATTCCAGGTGAACTTTATGAACACTAAGTTTGGCCCCATAATCAACTGAAACCAAAATTCGGATTTTACAATATGATATATTGTTTAACCTGCCAAAAAGATAAAACAACAAAGTCTGTTTTGTGCTCAATTTGGACAGTACTTCAAGCTAATTTTTTGTTTTTTTTTTAAAAACCAGGCAATATGCTTAGTGCATTTAATCTGGGTTCATCAGGTTCTAAAGAGAAAATAACAATAGATAAAGAAAATAACAGAAACATGGGAGGACAGAGAGCAGGAAGGACCAAAACCGATGGCGGAAGCCCAAAGAGACACGAACAGAATCCCAAAAACTATGATTGGATAGGAGAATGTGAGACTGATGTGAAATTTATTTCTACCTGCACGAAATGCAACAATGTACGGCCGAAGACTGGATGGAAAAAAGAGTTCACGTATGGAGAGCTCTATGCAGCTACTAGGGGTTTTTCCGACAAGAACTTCCTATCAGAAGGTGGATTTGGTTCTGTCTACAGAGGAGTACTGAATAATGGTCTAAAGATTGCGGTGAAGCAACACAAAAGCGCTAGCTTCCAAGGACAGAAGGAATTCGAAGCTGAAGATCATTTTCTCAGCAAAGCAAGGCATGAGAATTTGGTCATGCTTCAGGGATCATGTTCAGAAGGAAGCAACAGGCCTCTTGTTTATGAATATATATGCAACCTATCAAGTAAGAGTCAAAAACAAGTTTTTACAAATTCCTGTTTTATTATTAAAAAAAAAAAAGTCCTTACAAGCCTGTTATCATTGAAGATCCGTGGGAGTCACAGCACCGAACAGTACTTTAATCATATGATCTTTTTTTTTTTTTTTTTTTGTCCATGTTGTTTTGTTTCTTTTCCCCCTGAAACTATGCAGAACACACGCGCGAACCCCTATGTTGGAATGCAAGGATGAAACTTGCTACAAGAGCTGCAAAAGGACAGCAATACCTGCATGAGAACAATATTGTCCACAGAGATGTCAGACCAAATAACATCCTCCTAACACATGATCACGACACCTTGGTAACGATTTCAAATATGATTCTTTGTGTTCCCTATAAGATCCAATCTTCCCCATGATCTCACAAGTATAACGATCTAATTAGGTCAGATAATTCTTTTGCATGATTAGAATTTCATAATTTAAGTCATTAGGCCTATGTTTGGTAGCTTGTATTGTATTATATGTGGCGTATTATTTTGTGTTAGTATTTTAAATAACACAATACAATGTTTTGTGCCATGGTACATTATATTAGGGGTTAAAATGTATTTTTTTAAATTAAAGGGTAAAAATGTAATTTTTCAAATATAGGGGATTACAGTATAATTTTATAAAATTTTAGATGTTAAAATGTAAATTTTAAAATTTGTGGGGCCAAACATTTTATAAAGATTAAGGGCTAAACTATAATTTTTAGAAAATATTTATTTGCATTGTGACTCCTAAATTTTTGAAATATTACAGGTTCTAGCCCGACCCCATGTTGGCATAATCCCCACCCTGACATGAACCCTAGACTCGGAATAAAATAATACAATACAATATAATATACCAAAAATGAATCCTATTATCTAATACGACATGAACTGTACTAATTTACCATTCGTATTAGCTTATATAATACAATGGTCATAAAAACATTACAAAAATGCTGTAACACGATCCACCAAACATACCCTAAGGCTATGTTTGTGGCTTGCATTGTATTATATTATATTATATTGTCATAATACAATATTGTGTTCGTTGTCATGACATATTGTTTAAGGGGTCAAAGTCTAATTTTAAAAAATTGAAGGATAAAAATGTAATTTTCAAAAATTATAAGGTCAAGGTATAATTTTATAAATATTAAAGGACAAAATGTAAATTTTTAAAAAATATGGGATCAAAATCTTATATTTTTTAAAATTTAGGGCCAAAATATAAATTTTTAAAAAATGAGCGCCAAAATACATTTTAAAAAAAATATAAATTTGCTCTTTTTTAAAAATTATAAGTTCCGCCCCAATCCCATGTTACATGCACTTCTGACATAAAATATAAAACATGGATTCGGTCAGAAATAATACAATATAATAAGTTGAAAATAGACCAAATTCTATACAGCATAAATCATATTAATTACCTTCCACATTAACATATACAACGCAATTGTCATACCAAACATTATATTGGTGCATTATTATACAATATAGTGCTTTGATACATTCCGCCATCATAGCCTAAGCGTGTTTTTAATTGCCATAATTACATAGAAGCTAGTTATATTTAATGTATTAGTTACAAAAGGAAACTTCGTCGACAGATAAAACAATCATCCTGGCAACTTGCATAATAGCATTAAAAAATACTTAGAGGCACTTATGGTGTTTAATATAACAACTAATAGAAAGTAGATCTCATTTATAGGCCCTATAGTTGAGACCTTCCTTCTGACCTTCTATTGGATTGTGTGCTAAATGCCGCTGGTGCCCCTTGGCAATGTTCGTTAGCACTAGTCTAACATGCTAAATGTCTCAGCTAGGAGACTTTGGACTTGCAAGAACACAAGAGGAAGATCACTCATCAGTAACCAGAGTTGTTGGAACTCTAGGATATTTGGCGCCAGAATACGCAGAAAGTGGGAAGGTGCCAACCATGACAGATGTTTAAGCTTTTGGTATCATTCTACTGCAGCTGATCACAGGACGTGGCACTAACGACAAGTCCCTTGAAGGGAGAAGTCTTGCGGGATGGTTATGTGATAAAAACTTTCTAATACCTTGCTCTCTATATAGAATAAACAAAGGTTGTTGGCTGCATAATATCCATTTCTTTCAGGCAAGACCACTGCTAAAAGATAGGAACTACCCAGATATAATTGATTCGAGAATAATAGATTCCCACGATGTCCACCAACTCTTTTGGCTGATTCGAGTGGCAGAAAAATGTCTTAGCAAAGATCCCCACAAGAGATTATCCATGGATAAGGTAAATTAAATATTTTGACATAAAATCTGCAACTATGTATCCAAATTGAGCAATGTACTGTTGGATGCTTATAATCCTACAAAACGTGCGCCAAACTGCCATTCATCTCCTCTGCAATTAACTCAAGTTGGTATACCTCCTAATATCTAAGCTCGTGGGATAACTGGCAAGTTGGCAGATATCCTTTAACCTTATTCTGCTAAACTTAGAGATTTGAATTCGTTCTCTCATGAAGCATTGGGTTCACCAATCTTTTGGCAGCCATCCCAGAGCCTTGTACTGGCTGGTATTTTTGTGGGGCGTAAAAAAAAAAAAAAAACAGAAAAATTGCACAAACTTTGAATTTATCAGTTGTTAATATTGCACACGATTCTAGACACACATAAGTGAGGAAAAGAGCAGAATTGTTATGTGTGGGTATAAAGAGACACATACGGATGTAATGATACAGCGAGGGAAGCGTAGGCGATCAGAGACAACTCAAAGGACCAGTTGGTTAACTCAAAATACTAGACGATGAGGCATTTACTAACATGTTGATTCACCTTCCGGATGCCAGCAAAATTGGGATAGAAACTGAACTCCTTGATTCTAGGAATACTGAGAATTGATCAAACTCCACCGAATAAACTTAAATGTAATGTCTTTATAGGAATCAAAACCAAAAGCAAATATGATTTGAAAGCAAATTTAGTTCCAAGTATGAAAGCGAATATGAATCTCAAATTAGATAATCCTAATAACATAATAATGCCGATCTTAAAAAATTATAAAACTCCCGAGCACTTAAAATTCCAAATCTACTTTATCCTCGTCCACTATCTGCATCATACAGGAATCATTCTCTTGAAGAACTGTTATTTTGACACACATATATATATTTGGGCTGCAGGTGGTATATGCTCTAAACTACCTCAGAGAATCAGGTGCAATCTGCAATATCAAGCTATCACCTGCACATTCAGATTCATCCCCATGCAGTGGTCAAGATGTTGGAATTAAAATATGAAACACAGCGGAAGGAACGAATCGTTGACAAATAAAAATTTTCTAAAAACTTGTTCATCGGAAATACATATATAATTTTAATTAATAATAGAAAATTTTAGGAATTTTGTTAATCTTTTGAAAACTATCAGAGTATCATAGCTTTTCTTTTTGACACCACGATCTTTCAATCTAGGCCTCCACACTAATCGAAAGATGAGTGGGTGTCAAACTGTAAGAATAAATTTTCCTCACACTTTTTTGAATATGCAATGTACTCAATACATGAGATAACAGACCTTTTTTTCAGAGAAAAACTCTCAATTTTTCTCTCTGAGTATTTTGCAAAAATTACGTGAATCCAAAATCTCTTGAGATAACCGTTATCTCTTCTTTTTTATATCTGAGCCATTAGTAATTTTACAATCAATTTCAAATTTAAAATAACTACCATATCATACATATATATATATATATATGAAGGAAGAATATATTTTACATGATTCTTACTTTTTTTTTTTTATTCTAAAAATAAATAAAATAAACATTTAACTTTTTAATATATATATATATATATATATATAAAAGTTAAAGTTTTTTTTTTTTTGTAAACGAATCAGTATGATTCGTTTTTATACATATATATAAAATATATATAAAGTAAAGAGTAAACGTGAAACGTAACCTTTTACGTTTCCATTTTTTTTTTTATTATAACTTGCCGAATCACGTTAACGTGATTCTATATATATATATATATATATATATATATATATATATATAT
>CAMOHE010044032.1:15134-42753 GCA_946598075.1 Artocarpus hirsutus
GTTATTTACTCATAATTAGTTTGATGAAAATACTGTTTACTCAAATTCTTGAATATATTTTAATGCCTAAGTGGACAAGCTATGTTTTCTTTTTAATGGAAACTGTGCTAACTTTCTAATTATCTGTATCAATATTTCCCTCAAATGCATCCTTTTGTAAATTTCTATATTTTTTATTTTATGATCTTCCATCTTCGACATTTACAAAATCAGTACTTACCCTGGAAGCCACTGAGGCATTTTTTCGCTTCCTATATAAAATTTTATAATATATATTAACTAGGAGTAAATGATGTATAGTCCTATTTTCATTCGGGTAGTGGATGAAATTTATTGGGAGTAATATTTTTTTTTTAAAATAATCCTATGGCTAGACTAGCAGTAATTTCACAAGGACTGGAACTCTGGTAGCGCAACAATCGGTTGGGTTGAAGAGAACTCTGCTAAAAGGCTGGAAGATCCCTAACCTTTAAGAGGAATTTCATAGCAAATCGCAATAAAAGTTGTTCCGTCAATACTAAGGTCATTTTTAACAACACAGTTAGAACAAAAAATTAGAATAATTTTACTGTAACATATGAAATATTTACATTATAACATGTAAAAGCTTTACATTGTAATAGTGTGAAATATTTTTTGAATGATGTTGCCAAATCAACTCTAGATCTGACTAAAATCCAAGCCCTGCAAGGACTACATTGTACAAAACCCAAGCAACTAGCGTAATAGACCTAAACCAACAGTGTTTTAACACGCTATGCAAATTACGAGCATATAAATGCTCATTGCAGACGCCACGACAAGCTCAAAGGACCGTAGCCATAACAAAACAAAAATACACTAGGGAGACAATAAAGACAGCAAACGACACAAACTCATGACAACCAACAATGGTAGATCAGCTCCTGCATCATCCAGTCACACCGACTTGTGTATACTGTTCTCCACCATATTGTGCAAGCATGTTTGCTGAAACTTTGACTTTCAAGTAATTGTACTGTTCAATAACGCTGAAAAGCTTACAATGATTGAAGAACTTGGCATGCCTAGCAACTCAGTTCGGCAGGACAATAATTGGAAGGATAAATTTTGTAAAACTTCCCTCAATATTTTATTTGTTTTTTTTGCTCGCCCAACAGGAATAAAAAATACAATTTAAAATTTAGAGAAAATTTCAAAGCTTATTCTAAATTAAATTGCTTAGGGATGTTAAAAAAATCCACTAATCCCTCCAACCATTCACTCCAAACCAAGCCAAATTAAACCGATGATTTTTGTTTTAATTTTGAACGGTTTGAATGGTTTTTACATACATAGTTTAGGTAGTTAGGTTAGTGCTTTGAGCTTTCAAATCGCCTAAACCACCCATCTAAACTGTTCATAAAACCATCATATTATATAATTTTTATTTTTTGAAAATATTTTTATGCAAGAATTTTTATTATTTTTTATTTTTTTCTTGGTCATTACAAGAAGTTCTACCCATATAAGATGCACATTTTCATACTTTATAATTACATTGCTCTTGATCACTTATCATCAACATCAAACAAAGACAAAATCAAATTAAAGAACGAACATATACATTTAAAACTAACTCATGGAATGGAACCTTAGCCTTCCCCATCCAGCCACCAACATCTTCACTCTGCATCATCATCGGCTGCTATCACGTCGCCTCTCTCCACCGCCTCTCTCCACCGCCAGCCCAACTAAGCACGACATCGATTAAAAACATTAGTAGGAGGAGAGGTTTATCGATGCTAGTAGAAAGCTTTAATTGAAATTTAAAATTTAATTATGTTGCCTTATGTTATTTAATTGTATTTTTGACTTTTTGTTTGGTTATTGATGAATTTTGATTTGTGTTATTGTCACTTTTTTAATTTGGGGTAAACTCTTAGGCATTTTATAATTTTTGTTAAATATTAAAAAATTAATCTTAAGCATAAACCGTCAAAACCGCTTATAAGTGATTTAGTTTAGTTTAGTTTTAGAAAAAATATTAAACCATCTAAACCCTTCAAAAATAAATTTATTTTTGATTTGATGAGTGATTTAAAAAAACCGCTTAAACCGTCCGCGTAACAGCATTGAATTAGAAAGCTACCTTTTCTGCCTTATACATGCCCAAAATAAGTCCCATTGGGCGGACATCTAATCTACACCCTATTGTGGCAAATAGGCGTATGCATACATGAAGTGCAAGGCCCACCTCCCACCTCTTGACTGATCATAGTTATTTTTATCAATTTTAATATCATGTCTAGGAATGTTTAAAAAATCTGTTAATCACTCCAAACCTTCTAATCTAATTCAAACCGAACCAAATTGGTGAATTTTATTTTAATTTTAAATGGTTTGGGTAGTTTTTTATACAAATATTTTAGATGATTTAGTTAGTGGTTTGAACTTTCAAACCACCCACCTAAACCATCCACCCAAACCACCCGCAAAACCATTCACGAAACTGCCATATATTATATAATTTTTATTTTTAAAATATTTTTATATAGTATTTTATTATTTTTTATTTTTCATTCATCATTACAAGAAGTTATATTCATAAAATATATACCTTTCTACTCTTTATAGTTACGTTTCTCCTAATTACTCATCATCACTATCAAAAAAATAAAATCAAATTAAAGAAACAACATATACAACTAAAACAAACTAATGAATGGAACCATAGCCTCCCCCATCCAGCGATCAACGTCTTCTCTCTACACCGCCACCGACCTACTTGCTATGCCGTCACTATCATGTTGCCTTTCTCTGCCATCGGCCTAACTCACCACGGTGGCAATTAAGGATATTAGTAAAAAAGAGAAGCTTATCGATACCAATAGAAAACTTTAATTCAAGTTTAAAATTTAATTGTGTTTTGTGTTATTTAGTTGTATTTTTTTATTTTTAGTTTGGTTATTGGTGAACTTTGATTTGTGTTATTGTATTTTTTTTAATTTGGTTTTTTCTTTGTAGTAAAACTTTAAAAAAGATAGACTTTTAGACATTTTATATTTTTTAAAATATTAAAAAAAAAACTTAAGCACAAACCATCTAAACTGTCCAAAAATAAAATTTATTTTTGGATTTGTCGATAATTTGAAGAAAAAAACCATCAAAACCGCCCGCAAACATTCTTAATCATGTGTTACATTACACAATATTACTCTGTTACTTAAAAAGAACTGGGATTTTTTTAATGATTTTTAAAAGATATCATTCTACTATTTTAAATTAAGCCAAATTAATATAAAAAACTATTAATAAAGAAAATAAAAACAAAAAAATTAAACAAAACTCATTAAATAATTTTATGGTTTTATTATTTTTTAATTCTTTGTTTTTATTTTCTATCATTCATTTATGAAATCACGAAATTAAAATACCATAATGATATTTTTAAAAATCACGATAGGTACTTTTTTCAGACCTTCAAATGACAGTATATCAATGTAATATTGCATTATCAAAGTTATTATATAATCATTTCCTTTTTGCCGTTGTATTTTTTTTTCCTAAACAATACACCAAAGCAATTAAAATAGTCGGCCTTTTCCTAGACGTGCTTTAATTGAGCACAAGCACGTGCAAGTATGTCATGTCTGACATTAAATGAATGAGCCAGAAAAATGTTTCATATTTTCATGAAATTCTAAAGAAGGTTATTAAAAAAAGAAAGTTTTGCCACGAAGAAAAGTTTCGTGCTACTGCTATCTACTTTTTTTTTGCTAGTTTACTACTGCTATCAACTTGATCAATTGGATTGAACCACAAGTCCCATTAAAAAACGGGTAGATACTATACATGCACACATAAAATTAATATTAAAGAGATGTCCACTCAATTGTACAAACAAAGCTTTTTGTTTTTGTTATTTTATTTTTCTTAGAATATGTAAAGTTTAGAGCCGTTTGTTTTATTATTTAAATCACAATTTAAATGTTTTTACTATATTCTTTTTCTTTTATAAAAAGATTATTAATATTAATGGTCCTTAAAATTGGGTCTCATTTATTTTGTTTCTTAAACTTTAAAAATCATCACTTAACATGCTTAACTTTTAAGACTCTTCACATTGTCCTTTTAATCTATTTTTCGGTCAAAATAAACGGAACTATACCCATATGACTTGCATATATGTCACTTACAAGGACAAAAATAAAAATTTATCATGAAAAATCTCATTTTTCAAATCACAATTAACAAAATATTCCTAAAAAACATATAAAACAAAAAAATAAAAAATAAATAAAAAAATAAAAATAAAAAAACAGAAACAAATTAAACTCACTAACATAAGATGGACCTTTTCTCGTTGTATTGGGGTTTAGTTCCATGGCTCATGAAAACTCTATCTTCCCAAGGTGCAAAAATCTTTAATTACTTAGGATGAAAACACCCAAAACAATTTTGAAGAAATTTGCAACCAAAAAAAGAAAAAAAGGCTCTCTTTCAAGTTCCTATCAAGCCCTAAATTATTTTCCCTAGTAAATTAAACCTCTACGCCCCAAACCATTTACCTTTTGCATAATACGGCCTAAACTTTCAATCTTGACAAAATGTACCCTAAATTTTGAAATCATTGACAATTAAGCTCTAATAGCTAATGAGCACAAAAAAACATGGACGGTTTTAGTCATGAGATTTGTACATAAGTTTTTTAAAGATGGAGCTTGTCATTTTAAAAAAACAATTGAAGCTCAAAATATAAAAAAAAAGAATATTATATATAAATTAAAAGTAGCTATTAGACCTGAATTATTAATGATTTCTATGTTCAAGGTACATTTTGCAAATATTGAAAGTCTGGGTACATTATGCAAAAAATAAATAGTTTGAAGTGAAACAGTGCCATTTACTCTATTTTCCTTAGGTTTCTAAATGAAGTGTAAATGTGAAAAAAAGAGTATAGGAGTTATAAATTCTCATTTTGCCCTTACAAATGATCTACGTACAAGCCACATGAGCTTAACTTTGTTTATTTTAACTAGAAAAAAGGATAGAATGGACAAAATGAGGAGTTTTAAAAGTTTAAGGGCAAAGTGGTTATTTTTAAAGTTCAAGAGGAAAAGTGGGAAGACTCTAAAGTTTAAGGGTTATTAATGTTAATAACCTTTTATAATAAAATTTGAATTTCTGTTCAAATCTATATGACAAAGGGCCATTAATTTTTGAATTAATTACAAAAACTCCTCCAGAATCATAGCCTTTATAAAACTTTGCCCTTTAAACTTCAAAACACAACACCTGAAGTATGAATTGTTAACTAAAATGGTCATTCTGTTAAATTTGAACAAAAAATTGACAAAGTATAATAAAGTTAGGGGTATTTTGGATATAAGATAACCACAAAAATCAAAACTATAATTAAAAATAGCCTTTATTGATGATTAAAAATAAAAAAAAAATCAATTAAAACTATCATACCATTGGAATCCTTCTTTTTTGATATACTAAAAATTTTTTTCAAAATTTTATTTTTTTGCACCTAAAAAGTATTTTAAAATTTTAAAAGTTATATATATTAGTGAATGAAAAAGAATAACATAAATTTATTCAACATAACAAAAAAAATATAAGAACAAATTTTTAAAGAGAAAAACTTTAACAATATGAATAAAATTTCTTTCCTATTATTGAAGTTTTTATTAGTATTTATTCCTTTTTAAAAGTTCAAAATATTTTTTAAGTGTGAAAAAAGATTCATAAAATTTTTAAAAATTTTTAGTATATCAAAAAAAGGAGTCTAGATAGTTGTATGTTTTTAATTGATTTTTTTTTATTTTTAACCATTAATAAATCCTATTTTTATTATAGTTTTATTTTTTTTTGTTTTTATAACTAAGATTACCAAAATATCATTATTTTTAAAATGAATTATCAATTTACTATTAAAATTCTAACAGAAGGACTATTTTTGTTAACAGTTCATACTTCAGAGGGAACATATGTTATATTTTAAAATTCAAGGAGCAAAGTGTTACAAATATTATAGTTCGAGGGAAATTGTTGTAATTAATCCCTGATTTTTTGAACATGTGGGCCGGGTAGGTTCATCAATTATTTGACGTCCAATTAAAGAGCGAGATGGTTACATAATATGCCACATCTTTCTCTCCCTCCATTTCTTCGATCTTCTTTTCTTTCTCTGAGTGAGACCATCGACGACGATTCAACGGCATCTGGCGTCTTCTCTGGTGTCGCAAGAAAGCATGAGCTCGAGCTTCAATGGCGGATTTTCAAGTTTTGATGTTGAGGAGACGGGATTAGAGCTTAATGATGACGGAGGAAACTCGAGGCCAAGATCCATGAGAGAGCAGCAACGGAGGAGATCTGGTGAAAGAAATCGACATTGCAAGGTTTGGCATCTTCTATAGAGATCTGAAAGTTTTCTCCGGCCGAGATATGTGCCTCTGGTCATCTACTCTAGTATTGCAAGAGAGCTCGAGCGGGACTCCAGAGTTGCAGTAGAGATACTGACGACGAAGGCGGTAATTGTTTCCCATTATTCAGTTTGATCAGACATATCAACAAGAACATCTCCTTATAAGGAGATGTTTTCATAGAATTGGCTGAGATGTTTTTCTACGTACAGAACAACAAAGAAACGAACATCACTATAACAAATAGATATTCTAGCTGATTTAGAGAAGAAAGAAGAAAACCTTTAACATTCTGAGTCTCTTTCCTGGGTGGGGAGATGCAAAGCTTTACAGCAACCATTATGACTTGCACTTCCTTTCTCATAGAGATCATATACATGGCTATAATCTGCATTCAAATTTTCATTCAAATCCTAAACGAAAAGTTAAAGATTGATTATTATTTTATTTAGTTAGGAAGTTATCAATTGTGTAATGTTTTTGTTTTTTATTTTTAGTTTTACATTATTGTTTAGTTTTCTATTTTTTAGTTTCCATTTTTGTTCAATTAATTGCAAGAAAGTGAAATGATATTTAATATAGTTTCTCATATTTTCTCACTCCAATTTTTTCTCTCGTTTCTCGCATCTCTTTCTCCTTCTTGTCCTCCATCAATTGATATCTGAGCCTCATTCAATTCCTTTGCCTAAATTTTTCCTTCTCATTATATGTGAAGTTTAAAAAAAAAAAAATCGTGAAAATCTGAAAAAAGAAAAAAGAAAAAAGAAAAAAAAAGCTTGATTGTTTTTTTTTTTTCCTTCCTTTTCTTTCTTTTATTGTTCGTGTGAACCTCTGAATAAAAAATAAAAATTAAAAAAAAAAAAAAAGCAAGCTTCCAAAAATCACGCCTATTTTTATTATTAAAAAAACAGAACGAGTAATCTGGCTCGTTTCTTGCCCAGACACTGTTCCACGTTCTTCGACCGATCGTAGTTATGTGACGATTTAGCAATACCTTTATTTCTCTCGAAAAGAGGATCCCTCAAGATTGCCACTAATTGTCCATCAGAATTATCTCTTTAATTTCTAGCGTTATTATTGTGAGGTGGTTGTTCCATAAATCAGCTCAATCAAGCCCATCTAAACCAATGTGCCAGATAGGATTGGGTTGGGAGGCTTTTTAGATTAGTAACCGACTGATAAAATATGGAGGTTTTTATTGGTTTCCAATGCTCCATTTGGGACATTTGAAAATCTGAACTATAAAGTAAAAGTAATATTAATGAATAAGGAATACCTCTTTTTTAATTTTACTAAAGTTAGTTTCTCATAATTGATTGTATTCAACGGCGGAGCCACGTTAAACCGAGTGGGGACGGCCCAAGTGACTCCTTTATGATTTAAGTATAATATTAATCTTTTGTTTACATTTTTTTATTATTTGCGCTATTTGAGACTTATTTTTTATAGTATTTATATTAAAACTTTAAAAAAGGTTTCATTTATGCTCTTAAATTTTATTTTCTAAATTTTTAGGACGTTTAAGAACGTTAGTTTAAACCAATCGTTGGTTTAAACTAAAAATACTACAGTAAATTAAATTTTGTAAGAAAAACACTATAATAGTATTAGTTTGAAACAAAAATTTTGGTTTAAACTAAAATTCCCAAACAGCCTATTATATTTTAATCTTAAAATATGAAATAACAAACAATTCAACCATAGTATTATATGAATTTATAATTTTGTAAATTATAAATTTCAAAAATTGATTTAATCCATTAAAATAGTAATAATGTGTGAAATTTTTGTTTAATTCACGCCCCACTGGAAAAATTTCTTACCTCCACCACTAATTGTATTGTAATAAAATTAAATTTTCTTTAACAATTTCATATTATGGTATAGTTTAATTTCTAATAATGAAAAATTGGCCTTTAATAGTCTAAATCTTTAAATGCTAAAATCCGATGCTCAATTCGCAAAATTCAATCTGTAGAATTCGATAATTTCGAATTTGTTGGGTTGATGGGACTTCTAAATTGGTAACTAATTGGATTTTTTGATCTAATAATTTTGGATTAGATTATAAATGGATCCCTAATTTGGAGAATTTAATATGTGAACATCCTTATTTATCCGTCTCAATGTAAAATTCTTTCACCAAGTGGTAGAAGTCTAGTTAAAATATTAAGATAGCGACAATAGCGGGTCGTCTTTAGAACCTCTAGCCTAGTTTACTTATACATGTTTTTATTTTGCATACTACAATATCATTTTAGGCAACAAAAATCTTATAATTACCATACCCATAAACAATTGTCTAAGACCTTGACATAAAAAAGCATTATGTAAGTCAGGTAAATTAATTAAACCACAATCCTTCGTTTCAAAATTTGGCAACAGAAAAATGGTAATGAATTAAACATGTTTAATAGCCTCGTCAACAACGTACACAATTCACAAATTTATCCAAAAAATTGTACTGGAAAATCTATTCCTCTGCTCAAGAAGAATCAATTAAAACGTACCATATTATATTCAGGAAACTTATGGTTATAAACGAAATTAAAGACAAACAAAGCGGGTACATAGAACAGGATCGTCCAGCAAAAAATAAAAATATCTTCCCTTCTAATGTACAATATATTTGATATTGCAAGAAATAATTATTCAATTCCAACTGCATCAGACATAGATGTCAATCACTCGTTGATTCTAAAGAATACCGCGAAAACTAGTTATACGAAGAGTAAAACACTCTAAATCCATCGATAATAATACCTTGTTACATATTATAGGACTGACTATTTATAGTTTAACTTGTCCCAAACAGTAATGGGAAACCACAAATAAAAATAAGAAACTAAATAATTCCAAAAATTAGAAAATAAAAAAGAAGCTAAACCTATTTGAAAATGGAAACTAAAAATAATCCTAAATAATTAAAATAAACAACCAAAATTTAGAACAAAAGTCTATTGGATAATGGGAAACAAATCAAATCTGGAAAAAGGCATAATTTTTAAAATTTGCTTCAATTTTTGGGAAACTTCCATCTTCAACTCTTTGGCCAGCTGGCCGACCGCCGATAGAGTGTTTCGATCATCCGAACTTCTTCAGCAGTAAGTCCATGCGCTACATCAGACCCGCGAGCCTAGAAAAGATTTGAGCTTGAATCTTGAACGGCTCCAAATGATAAAGAAAGAACAGCCTGCCGGTTGCCATGTATCGGCCTGTCGATCTTGTTGATTTTAAAACCCCATTTTGCAAAGCCTCGGACGGCCTGCCGATGGGTGACTTTCAGCCTGTCAGTTAAGTTCAGCCTGTCGAAACTAAAAGTTAGGCCTGCCGGGCGAGCTGTGTTTAAACAATTTTATCTTTTGTTTTCAAAGGTCAATTTAATTTTAAATAATATTAGCAAACTATTTACAGAATGTTTATGGAAAAGCGAATTGTTATAGTTAACTAATTATAATTTCTTGCGAATTGTATTTTTGTAAAATATATATATATATATAAATAAAAAAAATAAAAAATGTATGTAAAGATCCTGAGAATACTTTTCCAAACTATGATTTCAAATGCATGTTATTAATTACAATAGTTTGCTCCAATTAATGTTTTAAAGAATGAATGTAACGATATCTGTGACGTCCGGAAAGGGGGGCGTTACATCTTCATCCTCTTCAAAATCATTATCTTCATATTGCAGGGCAAGTGCATGAAATTTCTGTTTTATATTAGCAAGTTGAGCATGGATATAAGCGACTTAAAGGGCAACAACTTGGTGTTGCAATAAAGCAACTTGTTGTTGGAGCACTTCCGTTCCATCAGTGGGCTGACGAGCATCTTGATAACGATGGGAAAGCATGGCAGTCGAAGGCTCTGATATCAATTGATGTAGCAAAACCATATAAAAAATAGGCATCAATGATAAATTTCTACCCATTACGTCAATGATAAATTTCTACCCATTACGTCAATTAGCATGCTGGGAAATCATTTGTGATTCTCTATAAATATCAAAAGGTAGGACTTGTATAAACTTGTTGATTCTTTTAAAATACCAGGAGAATAAATAGGCATCAATCACCCATTGATTCTAAAGAATTTTGAGAAAACTAGATAAACGAATAGTAAAACACTCTAATTTCATTAATATTAATTTCACCTTGTAACATATGGTAGGATGAACCTATTTATAGTCTAAATTGTCCCAAACAGTAATGGGAAACCATAAATTAAAGTAGGGAAATAAATAATTCCAAAAATTAGAAAATAAAAATAGAAGCTAAACCTCCTTGAAATTGGAAACTAAAGATAATCCTAAAAAATTAAAATAAGCAATTAAAATTTCAAATAAAAGACTATCAGATGATATTGGGAAATAAATCAGATCTTAGAAAAGGTTTAAATTTCAAATTTTGCTTCAATTTACAGGAAACTTCCATCTTTAGCTTTTTGGTTGGTCGGTCGACCATTATGCAATCATTGTATATTTGCTAATATACAAATATTCTTATGAAAGTACTATAAGGACCATTTTTAAAACATGAAATATTAGAATTATCATTTATGTGATCAAAAATGTCATAAATACAACTAAAGTATTTATCCTTAGAGCACCAATCCCAATAAGGTATAAATAGACATTTGGAATTTGAAATACATATTGAAGGCCTTAATTTAAAGAGAAAGAAATGAATTGAGGTCTTTATATAATATTTATCAGTGAATTATTACATTTATAATAGGTGAAAAACTAAATTTAGGGGCATTAAACAACTACCTAAGCTGCTTAGGCCTTGAGCTGGTACTAGATACAAATTAAACAGAGAATTTGAATGGCACTTTCTTTTTCTCACTTCTAAGAATCAATTACATGTAACTAATTATCTTGTTTTAAGACTTTCATTTTCTGTTTAAATGTTCACAATTTTTCATTAAAATAAATGAAACTAAAACATGACAAAGTATCAGAGAATGAAAAATATAGAAATATGCCGACTGAATATATCATTTCGTTTCATATAAAAGTCAAACTTGTACATAATATATATATATATATATATTTCACATTGCATGTATTGTGATTTGAAATTGATATTTTCTTCCCTTTGTCTCCCTTTTCAAGTGAAAGTTGATCCATCAAGAGTGTCTAGGTGCACTTGTGCTTGAGTCTTTTTTTTTGTTTTTGGGCTCATCTTCCATGTGCTTATGCAGGATTATACACAAAATTAAGATTTTTTTTTTTGTCTTTCTCTTTAACCTTGTGTCTCTTATCCTTAGGAGGTCTTCCTCTATAGCTAGCAGGTTTTCCTGGATAACTTTATTTATTCTACTCTGGAAGATAGGTTGGCTTATATTTCTTGATTTAATAGGACTTCTTAGGAGTGTTGCTTCTATCTACTTTTTAAGTTGATCAACATAAATTTTGTGTAAATAATGAGTTGGATCTTGGACTCCTTTCAAAGAAATAGACCGGTTGTTGTATATCTTATGGGAGAGAAAATCTTTCCAATTTGATTTGTTCAAAATTCCAACCTCTCTTCAGTTGATACAAAACAATCGAGACCTTAGTATTATCAAATTTTCAAAAAAGAAAAGCAAGACCATTTGGAGGTCCAACTATAAAAGTACCCATTTGTCCCCATGGTCTATAGTACCTTAAGTCTAATCACAAAAGTTTGGAAGAAACAGCCAAATAATAAGACCCCAGTTGTTTGTAATGGTGGAGTTTATTCTAAGCCAAAAAAAATAAGCTTGTCAATCTCATTTTGCCGTTTATATAAGAATATATATAGATGTTAATCATCGAACAAAAATTACATTAAATGTATACTCTGTTGGTGTTTTTTTTTTTTTTTTTTGGTGCAATAGCCCTTTGGTTGGGTATTGGAACAACTTAGAAGTCCCGTACCAATTGGGTACTAAACTATTTGTCTTATGGGCATATATATGTATTGTCTTTTGTCCCACGTCGATTATGTATGTACCCTTGTCTGTTCTGTGGGCTCCTAAATAAGAGCTTAGTTTGTTTTTCTAATCAACCCAAAATTAGAAACATTTATATCCATAAGTTTCTTCTAGCTAATTTTAGGTTTTTTGTTGAGAGTTTTAGATGATGGAAATCTTTGTTTAAGCTTTTATATTCTCTTTGTTTATATTGAAATTGTCTGCAACGTGGGCCAAAAACCAAACCACATAAGTCATTTTTACTTTTTTTTTTCATTTTTCTATTATTTTTTTGGCCGTAAAATCCAATTTCAAGTGGTGTAAGAGCAATAAACTTTGTTTTGTTTTTGTGTTTTTGCTTTTATTTGCATAGGCCAAAAGTCAAACCACACATGTCATTTCTATTATTTTTTTGTTTTGTTGTAAAATTCAATTTTAGTTTGTATTGTGCACAATAAGTGGTATAAGAGCAATAAAGTTTGTTTTGTTTTTGGGTTTTTGCTGCTATTATATTAGTTTTTTGCAATGATGACAAAGTTTGAAATTGAAAAATTCAACCGAAAAAAATAATTTTGGTCTTTGGTGTAGTTTTGTTATATTTGGTTGCTTAAGGCACTAAAAACGAGGTTTTTCCAACAATATTATCAAATGAAGAGAAAAAAAAAATCACTTAGAAAAGGTTCACTACATAAAGTTGCATAGAAGAAGACTGCTTTTGGGTTATGGCTTACGCTTTAAAAGCAAGTATATGACTAAATCGCTCACCAATCGACTCTATTTGGAGTAGCATTTGTGTAAACCTAATGGTGATGTTACTACAAGATTTTGTGAGAAAATGAATTTTTATGAAGACGATGAGACACTACACTGTATGAGACACCACATTGTATTTTTAAGGAGACACCACAAGAATTTAAAATCACAAAATATGTAAATAAGCTTCAAGTTTGCTTTATAAGTTTGGCTTGCCAGCTTGCTCTTTAGTTAGATCTCCATCAACTTCATTTGGATTGAAGACTCTAATTGAGGTATGGTTTGCTGTTTCTGCTGAATGAGAATATTTAGCTGTCCTTGGGATATTCAAGTAAATGATAGTAGACTTGAGTGTAGGACATTCATAATCCTGTTGTTTGACTTTAGGGTGAAAGGTTTTGGTTTGTGCTATGTTGGACCTATTTTTAGGGTGTTTGGCATAGTGGTGGGAATAATTGGTTAGAACTATTTTTACTATAGCATATGAAATCTTTATACTGTAGTAACTTTTTTCTTTTTACCGTAACATGTGAGAGCTTTACACTGTTCATAACTGAGATAATTGTGTAAATCACCCTTAGCCAAACACACGATTTATCATATGTGGTAAGTAGTAGATTTGATCAGAGCATCATGTCAATTGTAGATATCGGTGTTTGTGAGCTAATGGAGCTTGTTTTGAGTGCATGGAGCATGAAAACTTTAATGGCCAAGTTGGTGCTTGTTTTGAAGTTCAAGCATCCCTTGGTTTTGTTTGGTGTTGCAGATCATAGTTGATCTTAAAGAAGTATTGGAGGAGATGGCTCGATAAAGAATTTTGTGCATTTTGGGCTTGGTAACTAATTTGCCAAGGTAGAGATTTGTTTGCTTTGCTTAATCTTTAGCAATCCCACATCGATTAGGTACCAAACTGTTTGTTACATATATGTAGGCATATATGTATGTCTTGTGTCCCTCATATGTAGGCATATACGTATTGTCTTTTATCCTACATCGGTTATAAGGATGGACAACCAAACCAAACCATTTATTTTAAGTAATCACAAACCAAACCAAATCAATCCAATTATAGATCGGTTTGAAGATTTTCAAACCAAACTAAACCAACTAAAAGGATCAAATCCAATTCAAACCAAACTGATTGCAATCGGTTTGGTTTAATTTTTCTAATAAGTTGGAACTAATATATATAAACTTTTTCTCGATCCTAATTAGAACCAATATTATGGTATGATAAACTACCTCGTATGTTCATTTATTTATTTTAGAATAAGAAAAATCAAATTTTGGACTAGATTCATTTTTTAAAAAATATATAATTAAATAGTTGATTATATTTTTGCAAATATATATGATATATATGATATTTTAAATGCATATAAAAAATTGGTTTGGTTCAACTTTTTTAGAGATAAAACCACAAACCAAACCCACTTAATTGGTTTTTTAAAATTTTAAATCATACCAAATTGATTGTTATTTGGTTTAGTTTGTTTATATATTGGTTTAGTTCGGCTTGGACAATTTGATCAAATTAATCGGTTTAGCACCCATTCCTAATCTGTTATGTATAAAGCCTTGTATGTTCTGGAGGCTTATCATGGAGCCCATTTTGTTTTTCTGATCAACCCAAAATTAAAACATTTGTATCTCGACTAGTTTCGTCTTTCTTTAGGAATTGGCGAACTCGTTCGAAGTGAAGCTTGCTTTTGTTGTTCAAGATTATTAGCAAGGTGTTTATCATATAGTCTTGGTTGCTTTTAGGTTCTCAAGCTTTTGTAATTTCATTGTTTATAATGGAATTCTTCGTCATCTCTGCTTACATATAGACATAAACCAAAAGCCAAACCATGTAAATCCTTATTTTATTTAGATTTCTATTTTTTTTTTCTTATTTTATCGTAAAATTTAATTTTAATTTCCATTGTGTGCAACATATTTTAATGAAAATATGCTTGTGCTAACCAAGATATAAATTTTGTCTCGGGTTGCATAATTTTCATTTTGCTTGCTTTAGATTTAAGATTTCTCTATTAGGATTTTTATGTTCTGGTTTGTAAGACAATTTTCCTTTAATTTCTTTTAAATAAAGTTTTTTTTTTTCTTATTCTAGTATCTACAATATACAGCAGAAATAAAAATTTTAATTGAATCAATTTCGTGGTGAAAAGAAAATTCTTGAACAAGTAGATGAGCTACATTTGGTCTAAATTATTATTACGGCCTAGGGACAAATTAGCTGCCAAGGAAGTCTTATCGGCCTATATATAACGACGTGGGCATAAGTACTGGAATTAGACGCATGTTAAAAATACCAAATCAAATATGTTTATTTTCAATTTTGGAACAAATGTATGGAAAGAGATTGAAAGTGCCACTTTTAGTTTCCATAAGATCAATGGCTGCGAATTAAGCAATTATACAATATCAAGACATAATGCTGAAAATTCACCAATAATATTGAACTAAAGTACAATCATTTTTTTCCCTAAAAAAAGTACAATCATTTTTCATCATGCATGTGCAAGAATAGCCATGTGACTGAATAAAAATACTCATACGTATTCAATAATTAATCTATATATAGTGTTCATTATTGGGGGAGGGTACAGTTGAAAATTGAACTCATACTATACTCATTGCATGATCTTCCCCAAAATCTAAAAATGAAAGTTTATAACGCAAGAGACCTAAAATATTGCACTTCCTTAAGAAGAGTTGCAATAATAATTAACCAGAACAGCAAAAAAGACGCATACAGAAGCAAAAAAGTAGTTCTAGGCCCTGATGAGACCAGAAGACCTATATTAATGTGTCTTGTACCAAGCATTGATAATGTTAAATCTGAGCCAACCTGCGAATATCAACCGGGTAAGCATCAGTTGAGCGCTGAGCGCTGTAAGCTCTCCTGGCCACAATAGCATTCCCAGCCTCAGTTGGATGGAATGCATCCCAAAACAGATAGGCATTCCTGTTTGGGCAAGGAGTTTGGAGGGGCAGGCAAGTAATTTGCCCATTGTTCCTCCCTACACCACAACATCCTTCATTGACATTGCTAAATCCTGAAAATCAGCAGTAAAACACAAACATTAATAATGATAAAAAATTTGACAATTCTTGTATGCATGTACAAAGTGGCGGAGCCAGCCTTCTATTGCCTTAAAGGCATATATTTTTATTTATTTATTTATTTATTTATTTATCTTTTTTTGGGAAAATATAGATTTAGAAATAAAAAGGTGTAAAGTCAAATTTTAATAGAGGTAAAAGGGGAAAGTTGTAAATTTCTAAGTTATTCTATATAAATAAAAAGAAAAAAGTGCGTATACATGTGTATGCATGTGTTAGTTTGAACATTTAAGACTAAGATTTATACCTGCTAACACCAATTTATCAATCAGGAGTTAGGCTGTACTTACCATAAGATGAGGGACTGGAAATTATGTCCTGAAAGATCCCATAAGAATCAATGTAGATAAATCTTGCAGCTGCGAGTTGGTTGTTTAATTGGTCCACAACACCTTTAAGCCTTGCATTGAAAATCCGATTTGCTGAGTTGATCCTCTCCACACAAGTTCTACCATCTGGGCTATTTTGGGCCAGCTCGTTTGGGCTGCAGCCTATCTGGCCTATTCCATACAACACCACCTTCCTTGCTCCATAATTGTACAAAATCTGTGTACAAAAATATTTAAACCAAATAAGGTTCTCTTCTATTATTTCTTCAAATGTTAAAACCTTTACCCTCACAAGTATTTTGTATTCTTTGAGTATCACCAGCTATTCTAGGGGTTTTCTAGCTCTATCATTTATGGTAACCGACGCAATAAAAGCCAGGCAGAAATGTCACTTAAAAGGTTTTAATACACTTAAACGTGGAAGTAGCCACTAGCCTTCAATGCCAACTAAGCAATAAACCTAACAAGAGAAGAATTAACTGGTGGACACTATTCAGAAATAATAATGTAATAATAATGATAATTATTTTGCTAGCCTCTTGAATCAAACTTTAGTTTTGTGTTTACTTTTTTAAAATTACACCCTTATGAATAGTATGTAACATGAGAAAAAGTGAAGGAATAAATTTTTAGTATGTTAAGTTTACCGGTTCTAATAAAAAATTTCCAATTTGAATCGGTTTTTCTTTAATTAGAGGAGATTGTCAATGACTATAAAAAACAATAAATAGAATCTTATTCTGGGCCTGATCTGTATTCATATTTCACCCACACCCACTTCAGGCCGCCTCATCATCACTTGTCAAACTTTTCTTCTTTGCCAAGCAGTAGATAGAAATTTTTTTTTTTTTTATATCAAATCTTTAATAACAAAAGATATAAAGATGGCCCCTTTTCTTCTAAGTAAATATGAGTACTATCTTTCTAAAAATGGTTAAGCAACAAATAATTACTCATTATAAGTACATGTGGCATTGAAAAAAAAACACTAGTGGATTTAGTTGAGATCGGTAATATTCTTGGAAAGATATCGAGAGAGAGAGAGAGAGAGAGAGTGAGAGAGAGAGGGAGAGGGAGAGGGAGAGGGAGAGGGGGGGGACTGACCCTTAATTGTTGAACATAACGTTGAATAAGATCAGTAGCATATTCTTCAGGCGTGTATTGAGAACCGGTGTTATAAAACTGAGGCATGAAATAGTTGTTGAGGTAATCGTTGCTGCCAAGTCCGATTGAGAAGATGCATTTGCTCAGGTAATTGGCGGCTGTGTCCTCGTCTCCCAGCAACTCCACCACTTGAGAAACTGCCTTCCTGTAATTCTCTACCTGTCCCCCAAATGTGATCCTACCTCCCTACGAAAAAGTTAAACACATAAATCTTTATTTAACTTTCAAACTACAACTTGACAAATCAGATAATCTAATTTACAATTTTTAATTGTGCTAAAATGGATTTTTATTCAATTACTTCATGAAGTTCATATTTTTAGCAGTTTTGATCCATAATCATATGATTGACTTTGGATTATTAGCTCATTATGTGATAACTAAAAAATATCGTAGGATTATGTTTGCAAAATTGTGCAACAACATCTCATGTTGCATTAATATTAGATGGCTTAAGTATATTTTGTTATTGAGATTGTATGAGAACATTTAATTGTAAACTACCAGCTGACGGCCGGTTTCCTCTCTAATTCCGGCAGCAGCGGATGCAAAATTCGCTCCTCTGAGAATTTCTTGACCACTAGCGGTTGCATAGGGAGGAATGTAGTCGTCAAAACCCAACAACTCAGCTGTAGAATATGGAAAAAAAATTATTTTGATCAGTAATATAGTATTTGCTAATTAATAATTAAAAAAACAACTGATTTGATTGCTTATTACTGATCCATTTTGTAGGGGTAAGTTTTTAAGGGACATAAGATCTCTTTTATTACGGACAATTCAGGTGTTACCGATATAATATTTTTCTACTTGATTGGCAATCGTACGGTAGTTTCTGTTTCTAGGAACCATTGATATTATCGTTGACAACACTTGGAAAGAGTTAAAGGAAATATTAAAAAAAGCCTGAAATTAATTAATTTACAATTTGTTACAAGTTAAGTTTACATTTTCATTAATTTCTACCATAATGTGAATCACAGCTTGCGTACGTTTTTACGCTAATATTTAGGAAGTGCTAATTTCAAGAAAATGCTTCAAAAGGTAGGAAAGAAGAGAAATGAAGAAAAGAAGCCTTGTATCCTAGACTTCTAGCGTACGTTTTTAAAGGTTAGATATGATTAAAATCATATTAAAATAAAAAAAATACAAAAAATGAATAAAATTGATATAAATATAACGATTCAAAACAAAGAATATCCTATCCATTAAGTATTTCTTTTATACCCTAGTGTATATATCTCATTAAACATTTATTTTGTTTCTTGTTTAATCTATTTTACATTGATTAGTATTTGAATGCTCTTAGTACGCAACATCCTTAAGTGCCTTAAATTGCAGATCCAATGCAGACAAAACAAATTAAACCACGCGGCTGCATATTTCACCTCATGGCACACAATCCCAAAAAGTACGCTATATGCGTTAAGTATTTCACTACCAAGCTCTTTAATTGAAGTACTTTCTGGACCGCAACATTAGCCAGTGAGGCTTTAAAAGAGAAAACAAAAGAATAAATACTAAGATGTGAACTAGCCAACAAGTGTCACATTGTATATGCATGCAGTTGAGCGTCTTCAGATACAGATTATTGTTCATCTTAAAAAAAAAAAAAGGTAAATGTGTCGGTTCAAAGAAAATATGACATGGAGTGTAGAGAGAGAGAGAGAGAGAGAGAGAGATTAAGAAGTAATTGTATATGGCAATGTGTGCAGATTAGGATCTAATTAGCAGTGTGTATTTATGTCATTATGTACATATGTTATAGTAATGATTGTAAACATATACGACGAAATTTCAAAATTGTCACCTAAGCTCTTGATTGATGATTATTAAATATAATCACCTTCGATTAGCTATCTACTCTGACTATATATATGACGGGAGACCTAATTTGAGGATACAAGCCAACCAAAAAAAAAAAGGAAGCAAGGTTTTGCCTTACGGAAACCTCTTATTATGCCCTTAAAAAACTCTTTATACGTGTTTTACTTGGAAACAAAAATGTCTTATTATGTGACCTAGCTCTAAACAGTTGGTAAACAATCACTCCTTAAGCACAGGAAGAAAGGCTTAAAAAGGGGACATATATGCATGTAAACCCCAAGATATGATAAGTTTTCAAAATAAGAGTTAACTACATAACTATAGGTCTTAGTTTGTATTATTTCACAATTTGTCCCTATGATTTTGAAAACTACAAAAATATCTTTTAAATTTGAAAAACTTGTTTCGTTTTTATCTCTTGTAAACTTTTTCAACTGAAAAGACGTAGAATAAGATAAAAATATACTTAATTAAATCTAATTTGTTTATAAAATACATGTTTATTCTTAAGAAAATTTTTTAAAAAAATTATTTGAAATTTAAAAAAAATAAATTTTAAGAATTTTATAAAAATAATATTTGTTTTAGAATTTTTTATATTTTTAATATATTTATATATTTTTTTCATAACTATTTAAAGGTAGTTATATTGTTTTACCTTTTTTTTTATTCATAAAAATAAAATTTAAAAAAGTTTTTAAAATTCAAAAGATATTTTTTTAATTTCTAAAAACAGAAAAACAAATTAAAAATTAATTAAGATTAAAATAATATAACAATCTAATTAACCTTACAAATAATTACTGCCATCAAATCAAATCTTCGGTTCCTGCAACAAATCATCATGAGGGAACTCTTGTAAACTAGAATTCATCAGGAAGATGTCTTACTGACTTCCCCTAAAACAAGAAAAAAAAATGATATCTTACTTTTTAAAACAATATATATATATATATATATATATATATACCAACTAATTTATAAATGATTTAGACACACTGATCTACAATATCTGACTGAGATTTCCTCTAAAAAGAAAAAAATAATAATAATATTTAAATTAAATAATTATCTTTTTGTTTTAGCTTAGTTAAATTCTTGAGGTCTTTATCAATTTTTTTGTCCATTGGAAAATAATTTGAAAATGACATACACTGGTAATCCTATGCGTCTTACTCGAAATATAACGATAATTAAGTCCAAAGGTTTACTCCGACAACTATGCTTAGGAAGGAACAACATGAATAGTGACTTTTGGCCTTAAATAAATCCATAAATTCCAAAACCCTCTCTAATATAAACATAAAAAATAACAAGCCATGCATGTGCTTCTTAAAACAGTATAAGCTAGAGCCTTGTAATTAATTAGAAACACAAAATAAAACCCAAAAAAAAAAAAGAAACATTGAGATCTATTGAGAAAGATAGATGGGGAGAGAGAGAGGGAGAGAGAGAGAGAGAGGGAGGGGCTATAGCTCACCAACAACATCAACGGTGGTTTTGCCATTGGAAAACCTGCCAGAGGGTCCACCGGGGAAATCAATCCCATAAGGCAAGTAATTAGCTCTAGCCAATGACTGAAGCTGATTGTTGTTCCCATTGTCCACCAATGAGTCCCCAAATATGAAGTAGCAAGGCACTTGTGGCTCTGCCCATGTCCCAACACTACTCATCACTCCCAAAACCACACACACTATTACAACATTCCACATTCTCGTTACCTCCCCCATTGCTTTATTTGCTCAAAAGCAAAATTAAAAGAATATCCCAAAAGCCTCAAAAAGAAAAATGACCAATTTATGCAAACTGTGAAGCCAATTAGGAAGGGAATGGGAAGGTTGGTGAGAGCCTTGAGAGAGAATGGCTTGGGTGTGAGTCACATAAAAGCAGGGATCAAATATGAGTATATATAATTAAAATAATACGAGTAATGGATTGAAGAGATCTCTATAGAGTGAAGACCCATTTAAGCAGGTGCAGAGATGGGTTTGGCTTTTACAGTTGAGGGAGTTGGTTAGAAGCATTAATTTCACGCGGAGATAATGTGAGCCAGTATAGCAGTACTAGTGCTGTTAATTTCTGTTTTCAAAACCCAAAATCTAGCTCTCTGACAAAACCCCACTTTCGCTCTGAATTTCACCTAGGTTTTTCTTAATTCCAATTATGTTGCATTGCATGTGTATGATCAAAAGTGTAATCTTGCACCAAAATGCATGTTTAGCCTGTCGACTTTCTTTTAGTTAGCTTAACGTAATCATATATATGCTAAATAAAACGAATTCTTCTTTTAATTGAAAATGGTAATGATGTGTTGCTAAGCAAATATTGAACATTGTGTGTTGGTCTACTAAGAGGAAACTATAATTTTCATGTTCCTAGGCATGTGACAGTTGTGATCATAAATTCTACTTTCTATGGTATAGTGTTGCACTCGTTTAAGTAATTTTCAATTAGTGTATATTGATCCTTGTGTGATTATAGCCTGCTCAGTGCTCAGTTATTACTTAATTTAAAAAAGCTTAAGTTTATTGGTCTTATGTTACTAATTCCTCCAAAGACTTGGACCAATTTATAATAGAGGGTTATAAGTTTTTATATGCAAGAGTGCAATTCTTTGCCTTTTATAATAGGCTATAAGCTCTTTAATCCTTTCAAAAGTTTTGAATTAAGTACTAATAATAGTAGGTGAAGTGAGTTACCCTTGGTTTTCGCATACTTTCTGATAGGTTGAATATGGAAACTTCTTGTCATTCGTTTAGGAATCATACTGTATCTAGCACTTTTAAAAACAATATTACGAGACCTACAAAAAATAATACCAATTAAAAGTCGGTACCCGTTTAGCTTTAGAAACTCTCTAATATTTAAGACAAAGTTTGACTTTTTTTCCAATATGTTCTGGTATGCTCGAAATTATATCACCTTTTACTTGGTAAAATAGCAACATGCAGCCGTAACAATTAATGATTCAAATTGTCCACGAAACTGGTTCACTGTGTGCTTTCAGACCCAGTTTTCTTGTGCTCAAATCATGTGACCAATCTCACTCGATCAACTTATGATCATTAGATCATGGGTAAATATAGGCTTTTTATTATATATGTCAATTTCACGTAATAGTGAAGTAATACAGTATTGACCGCTGAGCATGGCCGCCTAGCAGTCAAGGATTAATGTGACTGGATCTGTTGCTAAAAATTCAAATGTTTGGGTTATCATTTTTTAGGGTTTTAAATGTAATGATTTGTTCTTGTCGGCATAGTAGTCAATTTAACATGCTTAAAACTACGCTTGTTGCGAACCCTAACCACTAATGAAAATGGGGGTTGAAGTAATATGTTTCTCACCAAGGGATATTATACGGTCTGCTTTTAGGACCTTCATCCAATATTCCTATGAGTGTCTAAGGCTAAGACAATCCCTTTGGTAATGTTTAGATTAGGAGGAGTGTACTCGCGTTGGTTACTCCACTTTGCAGACTCTTTGTTTCTCAATATATATACACATTATAATACCCCTTTGACCTTGCACATGGAACTGCTGAGTCTTCATTTTGGCTTTTACTTTACCTTTCAGACCATTCAGTGCAATCCAGAAAGCTTAACTAATGAACAGGTTGGTCTTGTAAGAGAAAGCTATTTTATGAGGAACATGATTCTTGCAAAGAGGAATATGGAGAAAAATAATGATAAATCTATATATATATGAATAACAAAATTTCATAATAAGTGAAAGCAGCTTAATTGGTTATAAGTCCTTCTACCTTAACAATAAATTAAGGGTTCAAGTCAAGCTTAACCTTACTCAAAAGTAGATCGCATTCTCCCTCCCTTTATATAAGGGAAAAAAGGAAATTTCATACACATGCATGATCAACGGTCGAGATTGACTATGAAAATGCATCAAATGGAGAAGAGATATTTATAACCTATAGCTTGAATAATCATACTTGGCCTTACAGTCGACACTTCTGGCTTGTACGTAGAAAGGAGAATACCAACCACATGCAATTAATGAGAGGGGTAGTTAGCAAAATTTAATGTGGGAAACGCATAAGTCATACCGTGTAACATGGGTCTGCATGGACGACTCCCTATATGTAGTTAACGATTGGCATCCAAAAAAAAACTTTATCATCTTTTAGAAGGATTTTCAAAGAAAAAGTGCATTATGAATGGAGTTATGCAGACTTTGCATGCATAATTAGCTGTCCTCACCGACTTGCCCTCATTGACTCATGCGTCGGTGGCTACCATATGCAGTTGATCAACAGCTAACAATTAGGTTTTGGTCGACAGAAAGAAATGCATATTATTTCAAAACTAGAGATCATAGCATATTCCTTCTCCATTCTTTTTGTTTCACGACACTTTTCAGTCTGTAATTAATATATTCTTTGCCAGATAAATAGAAAAATTGGTTAAAAAAACAACATGACTACTTTTAAATAATTGTGATAAATATTGTATATATTTTTAAAATAAAAAAATCTTAAAACAAAACATCAAATTTTAAATAAAAATCTTTAAGTTTTATGACTTTTTAAGTTTTAAAATATATTTTTTTAAGAAAAAACATATATTTTACAAACAAATTAAGTTTAGTCACTGATATTTTTATCTTATCTTCAGTTTTTAAAGTTAAAAATCTATAAAGAATAAAATTGAAATAAATTTTTCAAATCAAAAGGATATTTTTGTAGTTTTTAAGAATAGAATGATAGATTAAAAAATAATTAAAAGTAGAAAGTATAATTATGTAAGTAAGCCTAATTCCAAAAGTGAGGAATTGGATTCTCCAATGGTTCGTCAAAGGCTAGTTCTACGAGGAGACTTTGCTGAGGGTATTTTAATGCGATCTGTTCGTCTGCATATCAAACAAATTTGGTTATCTTTTTAGCATTCCAGCTAGAAACGATCATCGGCGGTGGGTCCTGGCCCAGTGTCAATGCACTCTAATTATTTATCTAAGCCGTAAGTTGATACTAATTAGTCAAATGTTACTACATACAAGGACCAACTACAGTTTGAATTTGATCACTAGGATATAGAACATATTGAACTACTCCAGTCTTTGACCCTCAATGGAGGAATTACAATGATGTATCAAATGATTTGCTTTGAAATTTAGGGGAAGAAAATGATTATTTGTATTGAAATAAAAGTTAGGAATTTTTTTTTTTTTTGTACCTTCTATTTTAATTAATTTAAAATCTATACTTTATCTATACTTTTGATTTTAGATCTTATAGATTGTATACCTTTAGGTTTGATTTGATATATAAATTTATATCTTTTATCAATTAATATTCAATTTTGACAAAAAAAATTTCTCAAAATACCCTTAAACTGAAAATAAGAGAATTTTACAAATTTAAAAAAAAAAATTATACTAAGATTTTTAACTTTAAAAATATATAAAATACCCTCAAAGTAGGTGTTCTGTGTTTTTTTTTTTTTTTTGAAAGTTTTTTTTCTATTTTACTTAAAGATAATTTAGTCATTTTAAATGCTAAAATCAACTATTGATTACAATAAGATATAAATTTGTGTATTAAATCTAATGACGTATAAATTCGATGAGATCCAAAACCAAATATATAGTTTTTAAATAAACCTAAAATATAGAGTATAAAAAGACAAGTAACCCATAAAAGTTTAGGATAGAGAGGTAACTAACC
Source organism: Artocarpus hirsutus (assembly GCA_946598075.1). Lineage (NCBI taxonomy): Eukaryota > Viridiplantae > Streptophyta > Magnoliopsida > Rosales > Moraceae > Artocarpus > Artocarpus hirsutus. Next base: position 40,346 of record CAMOHE010044032.1, read on the forward strand.
TTTTCAAAAGTCTTTTTAAAATAAACGATCACAACTTTTTTAATTTAAGCAAATAACCGTTTATCAACAATAAACTTGAGTTTATCCGATAAACTAGACGAGTTTATCAATGATAAACTCAAGTTTATTGAATTTAACACCGATAAACTCAAGAAATTTATCATGTAAACCCAATTTACCAATGATAAACGATCATTTGTCTGATTTAAAAAATATATAGTCATTTATTTTAAAGAGGCTATTAAAAAGGTCATTAAGCTCAATTTTCCTAAAAGGTTTTCCACTTTAATATATTTTTCCTACAAGGGTTTTCAACTTTAATATATAAGATAACAGTTGACAGTATTTTAAATAGCTTAGATGGTTTATAAGTATTTCCACCATGTTTCCTTTAAAAAAGAAAAGCATATCGTGGTTTCCCTGTAAACTTGAATACATAGCAAGTGCTATGTACAATTCAAAAGCTTTCCTTGGCTCTTGTGTGCAATAATTCACTACTCATTTTCAGAAGTTGCCCAACAACAGAGATTACATTCCTTAGTGGATTAAACTCGTAACATTGGAAGGCAGGAAACTACATAAATTTGTAAACCACCACCTAGGGGCTAGTACCTCCGAAACGAATAGAAACCAAGAGCATCTCTCTGCAGCATTAAGGATACAATCCTATTAAAGGCTACCATAAGAATAACCAGGCAAATTTATTGCCGCAGCTAAGTCAAATAAGTCTTTCTTTATATGCATGCTCACAATCACTTGCCAAAAAAATAAATAAATAATGAAAGCAAGCCCAAGAAAGTAAATATATTAAGAAGAAAAGGATGCATATTGTAACGTATAAAAAGTCCCGCATCGGCTAGGTAGAGGACCGAAGAGCAATACTTAAGTCCTAGGCTGCCCACCTCTCAACAAGAGCTCTTTTGGGACGTGACATGTGGTATCAGAGCGGGGTACTGCCTGGTGTGTGGACTCTCCACGGTCCAGTGGGACCCTCAGGGGAGGGACGCATGTCCTCATATTTCGATTTCCATTATCTAATAATGAATAAGATCCTGTGACAATGAAGCAAAGATAAGATCGATCAGGAGTAATGAATGCATTGCATCAACTCAACCATGTGATTTTAGCATTAGGAAGTGAGGGGATAGATAAGATCGATCAGGAGTAACGAATGCATTGCATCAACTCAACCATGTGATTTTAGCATTAGGAAGTGAGGGGATAGACTTTCTTGGGTGCCAAAAGAGCGATATAATTGATGGAGAGTGCCACTACTCCGATCTCAGCCTCACCACACGACAAATATTTATGAGGGTACGCACAAACAAAACAGGGTTTCTGTCATTCTCAAAGCACCATTTTAAGCAAGGAGCTGCTTAGTTGGCCATGCTTTCTTCTTAAATGCTATTTCTTTTGTTTTTTTAACTCAAAACTCTCTGCTATGTTTTAGCCTCCTAACACTTGGTTTAAAGAAGCTACACCAAAATGATGTATATGGTATATCCTGTGCATTTATACGCATTACGTAAAAGAAACGCATTAAGAACGCAGTTTCCATTTATACGCATTACGTAAAAGAAACGCATTAAGAACGCAGTTTCCATAGTAACGAAGAATTGTTAAAAAGCCTAATGTTACACTCCAAGAATTAAGTATTTCGTATAATTTCATATCCTCCAAGCCAAGAACATCTTCAACACAATGTCAAATTAAAGTAATAGTGCTAAGTTTTTAGCATTTGAATAGAAAAAGCTCTATCCAATTCATTGCTCATCTTAGTGTTAAATTTAGCATATGCTATAACCGATAGTAAACTTAGCACCAAATACTGTATATGTCAAATTTTGACATTTAATCATCACAGCATTGGCGTTTTTAAATTATTTTACAATTGAAATTTACTCTTACAACTTTCAAACATAATGATTATGATAAAAAAAAAAGTAAATATAACAAATGAAATTCTTCTATGCATCAAAACAAAAATAAAAACCACATTACCAAATATGTTATTTTCACACTTTTTGGAATCAAATATAGCATTAACATTAACATTTACATAGGAAATGGTCTAACAAACCAACATGAATTTTCAGATTGGTGCTAAACATTAAAAACAGCTAAAATTCACATCTTTACATTCTTAACTCGCCTACCCTTTTCTTTTCGCAATACAAAAACTCAGAAAAAGAAATTTCAAATTTCCCTGTTCCCAGGCATTGTAAATAAGGCAAAAACTTTAATATATATATATATCAGTTTTTGTACGTATCCAGGAATCAGTATGAAAGTTAACCTGAGCATGATCTAGATTACATCACCTGATAGAAAAATGTGCAATGCATAATTGTGATGAGTTATTCCCATCTCCCAATGTCATAAATCAGCGTGGCTCTTGTCAGGCGTTG
>CAMOHE010044032.1:42773-74222 GCA_946598075.1 Artocarpus hirsutus
ATACCGTGTAACATGGGTCTGCATGGACGACTCCCTATATGTAGTTAAAGATTGGCATCCAAAAAAAAAACTTTATCATCTCTTAGAAGGATTTTCAAAGAAAAAGTGCATTATGAATGGAGTTATGCAGACTTTGCATGCATAATTAGCTGTCCTCACCGACTTGCCCTCATTGACTCATGCGTGCGTGGCTACCATATGCAGTTGATCAACAGCTAACAATTAGGTTTTGGTCGACAGAAAGAAATGCATATTATTTCAAAACTAGAGATCATAGCATATTCCTTCTCCATTCTTTTTGTTTCACGACACTTTTCAGTCTGTAATTAATATATTCTTTGCCAGATAAATAGAAAAATTGGTTAAAAAAACAACATGACTACTTTTAAATAATTGTGATAAATATTGTATATATTTTTAATATAAAAAAATCTTAAAACAAAACATCAAATTTGAAATAAAAATCTTTAAGTTTTATGACTTTTTAAGTTTTAAAATAAAATTTTTAAAATTTTTTTCAAGAGAAAACATATATTTTATAAATAAATTAAGTTTAGTCAATGGTATTTTTATTTTATCTTCAGTTTTTTAAGTTAAAAAATCTATAAAGAATAAAATTGAAATAAAATTTTCAAATTTAAAAGGATATTTTTGTAGTTTTTAAGAATAAAATGATAAATTAAAAAATAATTAAAAGTAGAAGGTATAATTGTGTAAGTAAGCCTAATTCCAAAAGTGGGGAATTGGATTCTCAGCCTAATTCCAAAAGTGGGGAATTGGATTCTCCGATGGTTCGTCAAAGGCTAGTTCTTCGAGCAGACTTTGCTGAGGGTATTTTGATGCGATCTGTTCGTCTGCATATCAAACAAATTTGGTTATCTTTTTAGCATTCCAGCTAGAAACGATCATCGGCGGTGGGTCCTGGCCCAGTGTCAATGCACTCTAATTATTTATCTAAGCCGTAAGTTGATAATAATTAGTCAAATGTTACTACTTACAAGGACCAAGTACAGTTTGAATTTGATCACTAGGATATAGAACATATTGAACTATTCCAGTCTCTGACCCTCAATGGAGGAATTACAATGATGTATCAAATGATTTGCTTTGAAATTTAGGGGAAGAAAATGATTATTTGTATTGAAATAAAAGTTAGGGAATTTTATTTTTTTTTCTACCTTCTATTTTAAATTAATTTAAAATCTATACTTTTGATTTTAGATCTTATAGGCTTTATATCTTTAGATTTGATTTGATACACAAATTTATATCTTTTACCAATTAATATTCAATTTTGACATAAAAATTTTCTCAAAATACCCTTAAATTGAAAATAAAAGAATTTTACAAATTAAAAAAAAAATTATACTAAGATTTTTGACTTCAAAAATATATAAAATACCCTCAAATTAGGTGTTTTGTGTGTGTGTTTTTTTTTTTTCTTTTTATTTTTGAAAGTTTTTTTTCTATTTTACTTAAAGATAATTTAGTCATTTTAAATGTTAAAATCAACTATTGACTACAGTAAGGTATAAATTTGTGTATTAAATCTAATGACGTATAAATTTGATGAGATCCAAAACTAAATATATAGTATTTGAATAAACCTAAAATATAGAGTATAACCCATAAAAGTTTAGGATAGAGAGGTAATTAACCTTTTCAAAAGTCCTTTTAAAATAAACGATTACAACTTTATTAATTTAAGCAAATGACCGTTTATCAACAATAAACTTGAGTTTATCTGATAAACTAGACGAGTTTATCAATGATAAACTCAAGTTTATTGAATCTAACACCGATAAACTTAAAAAATTTATCATGTAAACCCAATTTACCAATGATAAACGATCATTTGTCCGATTTAAAAAATGTATAGTCATTTATTTTAAAGAGGCCATTAAAAAGGCCATTGGGCTCAATTTTCCTAAAAGGTTTTCCACTTTAATATATTTTTCCTACAAGGGTTTTCAACTTTAACATATAAGATGACAGTTGACAGTATTTTAAATGGCTTAGATCGTTTATAATTATTTCCACCATGTTTCCTTTAAAAAAGAAAAACATATCGTGGTTTCTCTGCAAACTTGAATACATAGCAAGTGCTATGTACAATTCAAAAGCTTTCCTTGGCTCTTGTGTGCAATAATTCACTACTCATTTTCAGAAGTTGCCCAACAACAGAGATTACATTCCACAGTGGATTAAACTCGTAACATTGGAAGGCAGGAAACTGCATAAATTTGTTAACCAGCACCTAGGGGCTAGTGCCTCCGAAACAAATAGAAACCAAGAGCATCTCTCTGCAGCATTAAGGATACAATCCTATTAAAGTCTACCATAAGAATAACCAGGCAAATTTATTGCCGCAGCTAAGTCAAATAAGTCTTTCTTTATATGCATGCTCACAATCACTTGCCAACAAAATAAATAAATAATGAAAGCAAGCCCAAGAAAGTAAATATATCAAGAAGAAAACGATGCATATGGTTAGAATTGTAGAAAGCATGTCCTCATATTTCGATTTCCATTATCTAATAATAAATAAGATCATGTGACAATGAAGCAAAGATAAGATCGATCAGAAGTAATGAATGCATTGCATCAACTCCACCATGTGATTTTAGCATTAGGAAGTGAGGGGATAGACTTTCTTGGGTGCCAAAAGAGTGATATAATAGATGGAGAGTGCCACTACTCCGATCTCAGCCTCACCACATGACATATATTTATGAGGGGACGCACAAACAAAACAGGGTTTCTGTCATCCTCAAAGCACCATTTTAAGCAAGGAGCTGCTTAGTTGGCCATGCTTTCTTCTTAAATGCTATTTCTTTTGTTTTTTTGGCTCAAAACTCTCTGCTATGTTTTAGCCTCCTAACACTTGGTTTAAAGAAGCTACACCAAAATGATGTATATGGTATATCCTGTGCATTTACACGCATTGCGTAAAAGAAACGCATTAAGAACGCAGTTTCCATAGTAACGAAGAATTGTTAAAAAGCCTAATGTTACACTCCAACAATTAAGTATTTCCTATAATTTCATATCCTCCAAGCTAAGAACATCTTCAATGCAATGTCATATTAAAGTAATAGTGCTAAGTTTTTAACATTTGAATAGAAAAAGCTCTATCCAATTCATTGCTCATCTTAGTATTAAATTTAGCATATGCTATAACCGATAGTAAACTTAACACCAAATACCGTATATGTCAAATTTTGACATTTAATCATCACAGCATTGGCGTTTTAAAATTATTTTACAATTAAAATTTACTCTTACAACTTTCAAACATAATGATTATGATATAAAAAAAAGTAAATATAACATATGAAATGGTTCTATGCATCAAAACAGAAATAAAAATCACATTACCAAATACGTTATTTTCAAATATAGCATTAACATTAACATTTACATAGGAAATGGTCTAACAAACCAACATGAATTTTCAGATTGGTGCTAAACATAAAAAACAGCTAAAATTCACATCTTTGCATTCTCAACTCGCCTACCCTTTTCTTTTCCCAATACAAAAACTCAGAAAAAGAAATTTCAAATTTCCCTGTTCCCAGGCATTGTAAATAAGGCAAAAACTTTAATATATATATATATATATATATATATATCAGTTTTTGTACGTATCCAGGAATCAGTATGAAAGTTAACCTAAGCATGATCTAGATTACATCACCTGATAGAAAAATGTGCAATGCATAATTGTGATGAGTTATTCCCATCTCCCAATGTCATAAATCAGCGTGGCTCTTGTCAGGCGTTGAAACATATTGCAAGCCCAAATCCTTGAGTATCTGAATCAAGCCTTTCAAGTCATTGCTGCCCAATTCAAGGCAATCTCTCAATAACCCACCATCCACCACCTCTCCTTGCACTGTCTCCACCACTTCCCTCAATGTCCCCTTCATATAATTTCCAATGCCCAAATTAAATTTACGTACTTTTTATTAAGTTTAAGGAAATAAAATAACACTATTTTTTTCCCCAGTAATGATACAAATATCCATCCAATATTGAATTGTTTGATTTTCATATGCATAAAAGTACGTGTCATTAACTTAATCACTGAAACAGAAGAAAAGAATGAAACCGGACATACAGCAATGGTTTCAACGAAGGAAAAGGAATAAAATGACGACGTACCGACTGGCGAAACACCTTGAGGAGCCGAGCAAGCAGCGACCTAGAGACCCTGAGGACAGTCTGGTAATTTCTCCCCACCCAGGCGACGCGCTCCGAGTCCGACTCAGCCCGATTCAACTCTCCCAGCCAACTCAGCAACTCGTTCGCGTCGGAAACGGCGCCGATCATGTCCGAGTATGCGAAGTCCCTCCAGGCGTAGTTCCTCAGGTAGTCCCAACCGGCCGACCACATGAACCGCCAGAACCCCAGCCCCGTCGCCCGCTCCAGCTTCGCCGCCATGATCCGAGCCCGGTTCGCGCCATCGAAGTCACCGCGAGCGGCGCGGAGGTTGGCCACGCGCGTGAGGAGCGAGTGGGCGAGGGAGAATAGTGTCCGGTACTGGAAGTACGAGAAAGATTCCGACGTCGGAGCTCCGGTCAGGAGGAGGAGGAGGAGAAGAACGGCGATAGAGAGCGTTTTACTTTTCTTGGTTGCCATTGATTTCGTCGGAGCGAGGGAAAGTACCGAACGGTGGTGCTTTAGAAGTTTTGTCTGCGATAGCTGAATAGATATTGGGCCTAATGGACCAAGCCTACAACAATAAGCCCCACAAAATAAAGTAACTTACAAGAATGCGTCACTATTTATTAAAAATATACCTTTCATCAAACACTTATTAAAGTAATCCTTTTATTAAAAATTAAAGATTTTTTAAAAAACCAAATTATCCTTCCTTCTACTCACTCATACAAGATGCTAAAATAAAACTTATCAGATTCTGTCTTAAAATTCTATCATAAAACCCACCAAGTTCAGTCGTAGAACCCACCTTTATTCGTAGAAATGGAATGCCCGATTATAACCTACCAAGTTCTAAATTAAAACTTACCAGATTTCAATATTTTTTTAAACAAAAAAACACCAATCGCCTCTAGTTACCAAGAATGCCTCACCATATTATTAAAAATACCCTCTATCAATTAGAGATTTTTAAAAAAAATTAAGTTACCCTTCCTCCCTCTCACTCATGGAATATGCCAAAATAAAACTTGTCAGGTTACGTCTTAGAATTCTATCATAAAACCCACCAAGATCAGTCGCAGAACGAGCCTCTATTTGTCGCAGTGGAATGCCTGATTATAACCTGCCAAGTTCTAACTTGAAACCTACTAGATTTCAACATTTTTTAAACAAAAGATCACCAACCGCCTCTGGTTACCAATATGGGTGCTAAGTTATAACCTGCCAGATTTTCACTTGGAACTTACTAGATTTTAACATATTTTTTTGAAACAAAAAAGCATCAACCGCCTCCAATTGCCGACATGGATGCCAGGTTGCAATCTGTTAGTTTCTCAGCTAATTCCAGATATTCTTTTTGAACTTACCAAAATTTTGTCTCGAAACCCATAAGTTCCGTCTCAAACAAGTTGAAACCTGCCAGATTCCGTCTTAAAGCCCGTTAGGTTCCAAAACAGAATCTGCCAAATCCGTCCCAGAACTTGGGGTTTTGCCTAAAAATCCATCGAATTCCGTCTTGGAATCTATAGATTATTTATTTCTTATTTTTAAGAGAATAAAATTTACAATATTATGTGATTCTCAACAACAAACTAAAATCAAACCACAAAAAATAATATCTTACCGCCAAAACATAATAAAAAATCAATCACCACACTACAAAAAAGTAAGTTAACATGCAAAATATTGACGCTAACTTGATAGCCTTTGTTAGCTGATGATGCTACACTTGCTGTAAATATCCTTTTCTGAATACCAATCACACTTGCTGCACAAGCTCCGCTCCTTACACCCTGCAGATACACCCTGTAAGTATCTTTCGTTAACATAACAATTTTCACCGACCACTGCCTTTTCAGGCTCAAACATTATAAATCTTAGATACTAACCTGGGCATCACTTCCTTTGTCAACGTTATCCTCTTTTCTATTTATGCACATGGTGTTTCCATTGGAATGCTTGCTCACAGCATCATTTTAAAAAGTGGCTTTGACCTTTTGTTGGCAACGCTTTCGTCTTTGGGGGCCATTTGCAGGTGACAGATGAAACAACATAATTTGATTAACACAAAGAATGATAGTATATAATAAAAAATAAAATAAAAAATTATATAAATTATACAAATTAACTTCTGTAAAGTTGTGTGGCATATGCGTATACAGCTTTTCTTCTCCAAACATGCTGCCACAGATTGCCGAGCACAAACCAAAATTCTCAATGATCCAAAGTTTTGTTCATTGCAAAAACGATTGTCAGCATGAACCAATATTTTCTTGAAATTCTAATCATTTAAACCAGCACCGACCAATGTTGTTATGAAATACTAGTCACATAGAATCAAACTTAGTGATTTAAATTAGAAAGAAGTAAGAAAAAAATTCTAAAAAAAAAAGCACCCAAATTTAGGGAAAAAATTTCATGAAATACTACTAATATAGAAATAGAACTAAACTAAGACATGAATTAAGAAACCAAAAAAAAAAAAAAAAAAAGATCTGTAATTTTGTTTTTCACTTGTACATAAAAATGTCGAGTCAGTGAAGCTGCTTCTTGCAAAGGAAGCAAGAATTCAAGAAATCTGATGTCCAAAACTTCGTCTCCAGTTCTCCAATATTGCCTCGCGAAGTGGAGAACACTCCTCCAGAGCAAGTCAGTCCCGACGACACCGAGGAAGAGTACGGCAAGTTCCTCCACTTGCCTGGAAAGCGCTTCTATGACTTCTCCGAGATTCGGAGGGAAATAAGGCTGTGGAAAGTGAACGATCTGCTGAAGAGCGAGAAGGAGAAGAGGTGAAATCGGAAGATTTGCTCGCCGATTGTGCCGGCGACAGAGAACGGAGTGGGAGACTCGGATGGAGGAGGGTAGAGAGAGAGGCAAATTTAGGGGAAGGGAAGAAGGAGAAAGGGCGGAGAAAGGCAAGAGTAGGAGGAAAGAGATCGAACCAAGGGAGGGTAGAGAGAGGGGGCAGATTTGGAAGAAAGGAAGAGAGAGTGTTTAGGATTTTAGGGATTAAGACCTAATTTTTAGATTAGGAACAAAAACATAAATTAATGAATTAAATTTAAAAAAAAAAAGCTAATTTTAAAGGGACAGTTTTGAAAAGTCGATAAAAGGAGGACAATGTTGATAAGTAAAGGTCATAAAGAGGTATTCTTTGTAAATTTCTCAAAAAAAATATGATTAGGAGGGAAAAGTCTGAGGATAATAGGCAGATAAGTGTGAGAGAATAAAAATTTATAACATAATCGGTTGCAAGTAGAAATTAGTAGCACAAACACATTTAAAAATATATAAAAATCCAAAAATACTTTGCAAGTTCAAGGACAAGCAACACTCTCAAATCTATCGATTTTACCGTCATCATCACTGGAGTCATGCAAGAAAGAGGCGTTGGACGCTCGAGGTGCAAGAAACTTTGCCAAAGTTGCACGAGAAAGAGCGCCATTACCGGAGTCACACGAGGAGCAGGCGACAGAGTTGCCCGAGGCACAAGAGGCTTTGCTAGTGTTGCACGAAAAGCGTTAGATTACTTCACAGCATGGGGAGGCGAAAGTTGGAGCTTGAGCTTCGATGACGAGGGAGCCTCGATCTGACTTCATGATGGTAGGAATCATGATCTCGCTTCACGCTGCAATGGTCACCATTGTCTTTGTCAACACCGTCACAAGGTTGTTGCCCTCTTCATCGTATTGTGGCTCTAATGGCGCTCCGTTTGAATAAGTGATCAACATCAGTTGCTCCTTCACGCGACTTTAATGGACCCACTCTTCTGACACTTTCGCGTCGTCTCACTGTATGCTTGCTCAAGGAAAGAGAAGGAGGGAGGAGAGAGAGAAATTCATGAACTCAAGAGTCGATAGAGAAGAGAGAGAAGATAGAGAAGAGAAAGAAAGATGAAGTAATAGAGAAAAAGAATAAGAAAAGAAGAATAGGCGGATAAAATTGAAAATTTAGTGTTAGAAAAAGACGAACTGATTCAAGAAATGTTATATGTTTAATTATATTTTAAAATGTTATTTACTCACATTAAGAGTTAAAATTGTATTATTTAATGCAATTTTCTTAATAATAAGGTTAATTAGAGCAATTACTCAACGTGTTTACTTCACTGTAAAAAAAAAATGTAAGGTATGAGTGAGGAAAATTTTTATGGTGTTGGAGAAAAATTTACCGATAACTTGAACCTTTGATAGTGGAATTTACAAGCTTCAAATATTAGAGTTGTTTAAATTAATTATGATAGACTTAAGTATTTAAAAGTGAATTTTGTGATTTGTACATTCAAATGATATACTTGTGAACTTTAGACTTTAAAGTTGTAAAATTACAATAGGCTTATAATAAACATAGGTGTCGTAAAGGCACTGTATAAGAACCAAGTGCCATGAGAAAAATAATGATATTGAAAAGAAAATAAAAGTACGTAGACAAGAATAAAGATAATTTGTTTCTTTTTCATTGTTTACTTATCTTTTAGATGATGAAATTTAAAACAATCAATTTCCATTCTAATGTTTATTAAACTTAAAAATGGAAACCTTTAAAACAATCAATTTCTGTTCAGATGTTTATTAAACAATAGAAACCTTATAAATGCAATTACTCAAATGCTATTTTATACAATATATAACTATTTGCTTATAATGTGCAAACTTATTAAGAGTATGCAAGTAATTTGCTTTAATTATCTTTAATCGAGAATCACTAACAATTAAGTACAAGGATTGACATCCTTGTTTTTCTTCATTTTCTTTTACTGTGTAGGACTAAACACTTCGAGCATCTTTACTTTGTAGGAAAGAAAAAAGAGAAAAGATAGGGTTACATTTTTCACATCCAAGCATGTTTTTGAATATCTTTGAAAGCTTTAAAAATGACAAAAAAAAAGGAAAATTTTCAAAAATATCATTTTTTAAGATTTACTTTTTATAGATTTACACATATTTATTTATAATATAACTTAATAAGTAATATAAATGAATGTGTGATATAACCTTTTTAAATGTATCATAAATAAATACAACTTTTAAAAGTATGACATAGTATATAATTTTTTCGAAAATATGTTAAAGCTTTGGACATCTACATGTTGGGCCACATAGCATTTAACAAGTGGGCCTCTTTCTGGGAACACTCCGGCTCTAACAATCGGCCACTCAAGCCATTACATTGTTTCTGCTCCCTACACCCTCTACTGAGAGGTAAAAAAGGGCTTTCACACCCAAAAGAGGGAAAACATAAGGGATTTCTCCAACTCCTCTCCCTCACTACTACCATTGCCACTACTATTCTCTCTCTACATTTCTCCCCATCGCTACAGGTGTCAATGCACTTCCACTAATGCTTCTTTTTACTTAACAACGAGTCACCGTGAAGCGAAGGTTTTGGCTAACAAGGCGTCCATGATGCGAAATCCAAATCTTGCTTCAACACTACATATAAGCCAATGTCGTGAAACATTTTTCATGACACATTATTTAATATGTCGTTAAATATGATTTTGGTGTAGTGCTTTTAAATATCATGTATGAATTCATATTATCATATCTCTAAAACCTTAACATATTCCAAAAAAAAAAAATAATAATCTAGAGTTATCACCGTAGGAGGATTAATGAAAAAAAAAAAAAGATATTTACCTTCTTGTAAAAGACCTATAATTGGGAAACACTTTAGTACCTATGATTGTAAGTATAATATGGCGATAATTCCACACTCAATTTCATTAAAACGTGAAAAGTATCCCTTGTTTTTGAATCAAAGAAAAAGAACATTCTAGTATGTTAATACGCCAATGTGTTTGATTGAAAATAAACGCTTCGTAAAATGATCTACTATTAATGATGAAGTGGTAAAGAATAGATATAAATAATGACATTTAGATAAATTAAAAGAGTTAGGAAGATTTCAAATTCTAATTAAATTAATGGACAAAGCACGTTCAAGAGCTTGGTGAAGAATGCGAAAATTGTCAAGTGGAAGAGACGCATGATCCTAGAGCATAGTGCATAGTCAAATAACTTGACAATTAATTAGACAGCATTAGATCAAAAGGGGCCTAACGCCGTAGAAGTACAACATGCTTCGATTAAATATTTAAAGATATCTGACATAATTAAATTCAATTGCAATAAGTTTGTTATAGACGGATGACCATGATTAGAACTAAATTAGGACTTTCTCCACACTTTTGGACCTATAAATAGGAACAAGTGGAACGAACATATATGCGCTTTTCTCAAATTTTGTTGGAACCTAAAATTCTTTTTTTGATTTTGGCCTTTTTTTTTTTTTTTCTAAATTGACTGCCAAAGAGTTTTCTTTGTTAGAAGCTTCATTTTCTCCTTTTGCTCGAAGCCAAAAATGACTTAGTGCAAAAAAATGCAAAAAAATCATGGAATCAAAGAGAGAGTAGCCATACAAATCACATGATATATATCAAGATGGCAATTTCAATACAACAGTGTAAGAGCAATTCTAAAAAACCCGATAGGGTGAGAGCCCCACCTCTCACACGGGATCAGGTCCAGGTGAGAGGGTGGGATTTTCACCCTGTCGGGTTTAAAATCATTTTTCTTAGTATACTTTTTCAATTATTTTCCTCTTTTTTATTCCTTTCCTTATTTGCCCTCCTCTTTTTATTGCTCTTGCAATTCTCCGTTGGTGCGCGCGCACCTCTCTTTCTCCCTCCTTTCCTCTCTCCCCCTCCTAATGCCCTACTAGCGCAGGCGCGTGCATATTTTCGGGTCCCGTCCCCGTCCATATACTTCTTTTCTTTCATGTCTTAAATGCAACCCTCATATATAGTTCTTCGCCAATGTTAACATATTGGTTTTAAATTTCTGCAGCCACATGTTGAAGTATATAAGGTTAAATTTAATAAAAAAAAATATTTTAGAAATTCACACTTTTTAGAAGATAAGGTCGGACGATGAAGTTGTATTTTATATTGTATATTTTTTAAAAATTTTGACAATATTTTAGAATATGCATTGTAATTTGTTTCAATATTTATGGAGTTTAGTTTATTTTTTATTAACGTATTTTATTAAATTTATTTTTATTTGCACCACATCAAAATCAAATCTTAGATCCATCACTTTAATTGTAAATCATATATATTTATATATGAGATTTTTTTTTCCTTAAATCTAATCAAAATCATTTTTGTTTCTTTTTATATCTGATAGTTAAAAGATAAAAATCTATTATAAGCATTTTTTCTACTTGGTTTGACAAATCTAGTTAAAACTAATAAGTTTTAAATATTATAGTATAAAACTCTTGTATGTTGCAGCAACGTAAAACAAAAATTTTTTATAATATAAAGCTTTTATATATTATAATATTTTATTTTTAATTTGTAGTTTTAAGTAAGTACTCCCTTCCATTTGGCACGAGAAGTTACCATTTATATTTATATATTGATGGTTTGTTGTGTAAGAATCTTATTAGCTACGAAAGCAACAAAGACAAGGAGCACTCTATTTACTATGATCATTGTTTCTGGCGAACATTAATTTCTTTCACAATCACGTTGCCCGTTGTCAATTTGCCATGACGTATTCTCGTGGGCCGTGGCAGATATATATATATATATATATGACCTTCTTAATCAATTAGATATCTCAAGATCTTCATTTTTTTTTTCTTGTATCGCAAATTTTCTTATTTCAAACTCAACCTATTGGTAGCTTCAATATCTTATAGTGGCCTACGTCATTTTATCAATTGTAAATTGTGTAAAATTATCATATATTACAATAATAATAAAAAAAATTACTATAATGTAAAGCTCTTATATGTTATTATAAAAACAGTTTTAACTAATAGTTTTAACTATCTTGTCAAATACTCGATAAAAATAAGCAATTTTAGAAGCACCGTTTTACATGCACGTTCATATATATATATATATGAGTGGCTTAGAGACTTCCAATAAAATGCTACTCTAAAAAACAACCATCTTTTATCTTCTGCTTCATTTTTTTTTTCTTTTTTCTTTTTTTTTTCTTGTTGATATTGTTGCTAAAGACGTTCCCTTGATAATACAAAGGTAAAGAACGAAAGGGATTGATTTTTTTTTTGCCTAGAAAACTAAAGGGATTGATTTGGTTGCAAAGATTTGTTGCTCATGTACACTTATAATGTGGTCCATATACAAATATATGAAAGATAACCTCTTCATCCGTTATCTACAAAGCTACATATTATTGGATGAGGCTTGGTCTTGAATTCTCTTTTCCTTTTTTCCTGCTTGTTTTGTCTTTGTCTCGTTTGTTGTAATCATCAGAATCATAAGCAAAATTCTTTCTGATTGTTGTTTTCGGCCTTATTTTCTATAGTAGCTAGACAACAATATATTACTACCAAATATATTCTTGGCGTACCATTTCCTTCTTCCATTTATTGTGAAAGAGAAAGCAATCCAAACTCTATCGTATTGCAGATCACAATTTATGAATCTCAAATGCAATCCAGAAACTTATATAAATAATTTGAGATTTATTCACAAAGTATACCGTTTATTTTAAAGTACATCCATTTCTATCAAATGCATACCCTGAGTTGGTTAAAGCTCAATTTTGATTATAAAAATGCTAAAAATTTAGAAAAAAAAATTTGAAAACTATTTGAAAATCAAAACTAAAAATATGTATATTTTTTTTTTTCTCTTCAAGGAAATTTTGATCATTTGTTGCTGTCAAATTATCGAGCATTGACCATATTCATGTGATGTAAACTTGTAAAACGTCCATATATATAATTGATGAACTCCAAAACAAATCGTATACTTTTAACAAAAATAAAATATATAAAGTATGTTTATGATTCTTTAAAAGAAAAAAAATCAAAAGTTAACGGCAGATTTGAAATTGTATTTTCAAAATTTGTTTACTATAAGAAGTTTGAAATGAGTGATGAGGAGGTAATATGGATCAACCCGTCACGGGTTTGGGAGGTTCCCTATCAACCCGTCGCTAATATTGTAAAAGGAAAAAAAAAATTGAGGGGATGAAGAGAGTGATGAATAACATTGTTGGGAAATTAGACACTTCTAATTCTAAGGATTGCAAGAACGAATAATTGTAGAAAAAAAATTGGAGAAAAGAAGAAAAAAGAGGCACCAAATTTTTATACAGGTTCGTTCAAATTTGAGACTACGTCTTATTTCTGCCCGTCGCAGATTCCATTATGATGAAGGAGATTACAAATTACAAATTTATCACATACTCTCAAATAGTATTTCCTAAATCTCTTCTATGTAGCACCCTTTATGGGAATTTTTCTCTCTCAACAATGGAGCTCTCATAAAAATATGCTTCACACAAAATAATGCCATTCACTTTCACAACCCTAGCCACCTTATGTCTATTTATACCCTAAAGAAGAGAAAAATAGCAACTAATGAGAAACCCTAGTACTTTCCTGGTTTTGGGCCTTTAAAACATGTCTTTTACAAAGAAAAATCGTAAAAAGACAGACTCTAGGCGCCATGCGCCGTGACGTTCAAAACCGGCTCCGTGGAGCTAGTTGAACTTTGGGCGGGCACCGCAGCCCTCATTTTGGGTCCTGCGGCGCCCAGCCACTATTCCCCTATTATTATTATTTTTCTTCTTCTTTCTACTAGGTTGATTTGGCTCCACATTACAACAATCTTCCACTTGGAGACTAATCAATCACCATGTCTCCAATTGCAATGGCAACAACTTCTCATGCCTTATGGAGAAGTCCAACTGAAGTTGCGCATAACTTTAGTTTCTCGATCGGAATCGTCTTGGTGAGCATATCTGCTGGATTCTGACTCCCAAGAATCTTCTCAAGCTTTAGCACCCCATCTTCCAAAACTGACCTAATGAAGTGATACTGCAATTGTATATGGTTCGTCCTAGCATGAAATGCAAAATTTTTCGCCAAGTGAATGGTGCTCTGACTATCACTGTGTAATGCACTCCTTTCCTGCTTATGACCTAATTCTTCCAGAAACGACTACATCCAAATCATCTCCTTGCTAGCTTCTATCATTGCCACATACTTTGATTATGTTGTAGAGAGTGCAACTATCTTTTACAGCTTTGAGACCCAATTAACTGCTGTGCCACCCAAAGTGTAAACATAACCAGTAGAACTCTTTTTGCCATCAATGTCTTCAGCTATATCAGCATTTACATAACCCTGTAGTCCTAAGTCTGACTTCTTAAAACATAGTGCTAAACCCGCAGTACCTCTCAGATATCTAAGAATCTACTACACTACCTTCCAATGCTGCTTACTTATATTGCTCATGTACTTGCTCACAATTCCCACTGCACGTGTAATGTCCAGTCTGGTACAAACCATGGCATACATAGGATTGCCTATTGCTGAAGCATAAGGTACCTTAGCCATGTGGTCTCGCTTTTGCTCTGTGGTCGGTAATTGCTTCTTTGATAACTTGAAGTGACTGGCCAAAGGAGTACTCACAGGCTTCGTATTACTCATATTGAATCTGCTAAGTACCTTTTCAACATATTCTTCCTATGAGAGTGTTAGACCATTACTGGTCCTTGTTATTCTCATCCCATGGATTTGTTTTGCAGCACCTAAATCCTTCATTGTAAACTCCTTAGATAGCTCCTTCTTCAGCTTGTCAATATCCTGTTTGCAACCTCCTACTAATTGCATGTCATCGACATTTAGCAACAATATAATGTAGGAGTCATCAAAATTCTTCACATAATAATAGTGATCTCCCTAACACCTCGAGAAACCATTGTTGCATATAAAACCGTCAAACTTCTTGTACTACTACCTGGGAGCTTGTTTGAGGCCATACAAGCTCTTTTGAAGTTTGCATATCAAGTTCTCCTTACCCGATACTTCAAAACATTGTGGCTACTTCATATAGATCTCCTCCTCCAAATCACCATGGAGAATAGCTGTCTTAATATTCAACTATTCCAAGAACAAGTCTTCATTTGCCACTAGTGCAAGTATTGCCCTGATCGTGGTTAATTTCACCATCAAAGATAAAATCTCGTTAAAGTCGATACCCTCTTTCTATTGAAAACCTGTTACCACTAGCCTTATCTTATATCATTTGCTGCCATCAAATTCATCTTTTATCCGATATACCCATTTATTATGCAAGGCTTTTTTACCCTGTGGTAGCTCTGCTAATTGTCATGTCTGATTGGACATTAAAGAATCCATTTCATCCCTCATGGTTGACTCCCACTTGACCGAATCTTTAGCCTACATAGCTTCATCATAACTCTTTGGTTCACCTCTATCGGTCAACAAGATGTAATGCAGAGAAGGAGAGTATCTCTGCAGCGGTCTGATAGTCCTGATAGACTATTGACTGGAGTGGCAGAAGTACTCTGGTTTTCCTCAAGAGCTATGTTTTCTTGGTCTTCATCCTTTGGATTTAGCACCTCCACTTCAGGAAGATCCTTCAATGGAATCACCTCAGGCTTTTTACCTTCAGAACCTAAACTTCTAGAGTCACTGCTATCTCTATCCTTATACAAAACACCTTCATTGAAGATCTCATCCTTGCTCCTGATAATCTTCCAATTTTGGTTATCCCAAAAACGATAACCAAACTCAAGTCCACCATAGCCAACCAGAAAACACTTCTTTGACTTTGCATCAAGTTTACTTCTAGCAGTAGGATCAATATGAACATAGGAAACACAACCAAACACTCTCAAGTAAGAGAGGTTAACCTTTTTGCCACTCCAGACTTCTTCCTGTAACTTGAACTTCAATAGTGTGGACGGACGTCTATTGATTAGATGAGCTGTTGTATAATTGCCTCAGCCCAAAACGACTTTAGTAGCGCCGCATACAACCTTACACTTCTTGTGTCGTCTGGGCCGGGCGTACTCCCTCAAGCCTTCATAGGACCCACCTTGCGGGGTCCCCAGACTTATGGCTCTTATTGGTAGACCATCATCGTGTCACCCACTCATTCGTACTGTCCTCTCTAGGGCCCTCTGGGCCCTTAAGGTTTTTCTTACGTGTCCCTCGGGTTCAAACCTCAAACCTTTCTTAAGAGGTTCTTATTTCCTTCTCGAGTACCAATTGAGCCTGGACTTATGGCTCTTATTAGTAGACCATCCCCGTGCCACCCACTCATCCGTACTGTCCCCTTTAGGGCCCTCTGGCCTCTCAGGGTTTTTCTTGCGCATCCCTCAGGTTCGAACCTCAAACCTCCCTTAAGAGGTTCTTGTTTCCTTCTCGAGTACCAATTGAGCTCAATTGGTACTCGAGAAGGAAACAAGAACCTCTTAAGGGAGGTTTGAGGTTTGAACCTGAGAGACGCAAAAGAAAAACCTTGAATGGCCAGAGGGCCCCAGAGGGGACAGTACGGATGAGTGGGCAGCACGAGGATGGTCTACCAATAAGAGCCATAAGTCTGGGGGCCCCGCAATGTAGGTCCTATGGAGGCTTGAGGGAGTACACTCGGGCCGGACGCCACACCCAAGGTTTTGGCTGAGCCATCATAATCAATCTTGGGTCAAGTTAATCAAGCCTAGAATTTGGGCTAAGCCATGACGATGATGGTAAATGATCAACCTTGGGGCAAGTTGATCAAAACCATGACAGCAAATTCTAGGGAAAATAGTGTTTGAAATAATAACGCAACTACACTCATTTATAATTCTCGAGTTGCCTACATACCTATGTGTAGGGATCAAGCCAACTGTAGTTCAAGTATATTTGATTGAACATAAAAATGTAAAACCTGAAAGAAACAAAGTTCAGTAGAAGTTATACATAGTATTTCCACAGGTGATGGGCATAATTCCAACTTTTGGTGATGATCGAGCCATCAAGCTTCTCCAACTTAAAGACCTCGTCTTGAACAATAGCTTGGATTTCAATATGGGCCTTCCTAATTAGCTACTAATTTCCCTACATAGGCTTCCTTCGTGTTTTGAAAGACTTTTTTGAGTATGAGATCCCTTCCTAGAACTTTTAAGTTCTCACCTTTTAGTTGTAATACATAAAGGCTACTTGCTAGTAACAACTGCGGCGATATAGCGAATTTTCCCTGTTTTTGTCTATTAGGTCCAAAGCATCTCACATCATTTCTTCGTTCTTTGCTTTATTGAGGAGCGAATAGCTGACTCAAAGATCTTGAGCAACTACTTCTACAAGGATGACCGCTTCGGTCCCATATACAAAGGAAAGTAGGTATTTGCCAGTTGCCTATCTTGGAGTCATTCGATAGGCCTACAGCACCATGAGGAGTTCCTCGACCCAACGCCCTTTTTTGGACTCCAATTTCTTTTTTAGGTTCTTCATAATTGTCTTATTCGTCGCTTCCGCTTGCCTATTCCTATATGAGTATCTAGGTGTGGAGAACCTCAAAAGAATATCCTATTAATGGCAAAAATTCTTGAAGGATGCAGAAGTGAACTATGAGCTGTTGTCAGTAACGATCTCCTTTTTATACCCCAAGCAGACAAATAATATTTCTCCGCATGAATCCTTCGACATCTCACTCTTTAACATCTGCAAAAGCTTTGTCTTTGACCCATTTAGAGAAATATTCTATAAGGACAAGAGGATACTTCACTTATCCAAGAGTAGGAGGGAATGGTCAACCAACATCCATGCAGTACTTCATAAAAGGGTATAGTGAGCTGACCGAAGAGAGTTTTTCAACAGGTTGATGGGTGGTAGGTGCATGACTCTGGTAGCTATCACACTTTTTAACGAAGCCTTCGTAATCACTTTGCATGGTTAGCTAGTAGAAGCCTTGCCTTTTAACTTTGTTACATAGGGATCTTCCCCTTGAGTGGCTGCAGCACGAGCCTTCATGCACTTGCCGAATGACCTTCTCGACTTCATCTTTGCCAAGGCAATAGATAAAGACCTACAAAGGAATGCCTGTAGAGCTTCTCATTAATCAAACAATACCTTGCAACTTGGACTTTTATCTTCCTTGCAATCTGCTTATCTTTAGGTAGCCACCCATCACAAATGTATATTTCAATAGGAGTCCTCTAATCATCCCTTAGATCCACATAATTTGCCTCTTCGACTAATTTGATGCTTGGCTGGTCCATGTGCTCCAAAGGGATAATTCACCTTTCATTTACTTTGATCAAAGATCCCAAATTGGTGAGTGCATCTACTCTAGTATTTTCTTCTCAAGGAACATGTTTCACCTCGAAATTGTCAAACTAGGCCTTGAGCATGTTTACCAAATTCAGATAAGAAATCATTTTTTCATATTGAGCTTCATAATCTCTATTTATCTTATTAACAATCAAAGTGGAATCACTTTTCACAACAAGTTCAGTGGCCTTTAGCGCAGCAACAAGTCTCAAGCCGGCAACATGGCCTCAGATTCAGCTTGTTATTTATGGCCTTAAACCCAAAGTGAAAACTTTGCTTGATTTCTTCACCTGTTGGTGACCATAGCAGCACTCCTACTCTCGATCCTTTTGCATTACTGGCTCCATCAACCTACACGATCCATTTTTTGATCCGTCAACGTCTATCATGTATATCAATTCAGCAATCAAATCTACAAGAACTTATGCCTTCAATGTGGTTCGAGGCCTGTACTTGAAGTCAAACTTTGTTAACTCAATAGCTCATTTCGCTAACCTTCCAGAGACGTCAAGCTTATGGAGAATGGTTCGTATCAGACACGTCGATAACACCATGATGGTATGACCTTGGAAGTATGGACGGAGCTTTCAAGCTAACATGACAAGTGCAAGTGCAAGCTTCTCAACAATGGAATACCTCGTTTCTGCATCTAGCATAGTGTGCCTAACGACAAAAATAGGCTTCTAAATTGCATCTTCTTCTCTAACTAATGCCAAACTCACCGCAGTCTCTAAGATTGCTAAGTGAAGGAAGAGTGGCTCTCTGACCTTAGGCTTTGACAATATTGGTGGCGTGGACAAGTATTTCCTCAACTCTTAGAATGAATGCTTGCATTGTTTGCTCCATTTGAATTTTGTGTTCTTTTTTAGTAGTTGGAAAAACAAGAGACATTTGTTAAAAAATCAGGCTATTAATTGACTCAACGCGGTGACTCGTTCGGTGAGCTTGTAGATCTCGTGCTTGCTTCTTGGAGATGACATCATGTGAAAAGCTTTTATCTGATCTAGGTTCGCTTCAATCCCTCGTTTTGTAACGAGGTAGCCCAAAAACATTATACTCGCCACTTCAAATGTGCATTTCTCTGAATTCAACTTCATGTTGTACTTTCAAAGAACGTCAAAGCATTCTTGCAAATGTTAAACATGGAGGTTAGCCTACAAAGATTTCACCAATATATCGTTAATATAAACTTCCATGTTTTTACCGATTTGCTATTCAAACATCATGTTGACTAGCCTCTAGTAAGTGGCTCCTAAGTTCTTCAACTTAAAAGGTATAACCTTGAAATAGAAAATCCCCTATACTATATTGAAGGCAGTCTTCTCTTGGTCTTTTGAATGCAAGAGGATCTGATTGCAACCAAAGAAAGCATTGAGAAAGCTAAAGAATTCATGGCCAGCCATTGTGTCGATGGGTGATTGATATACAGCAGCAAATAACTATCCTTAGGGCAAGATTTGTGTAAATCTATAAAATTCTAGCACATTTGCCACTTCCCATTTTTCTTCTTAGCAATCACGATGTTTGCGAGCCAATCTGGGTAGTGCATAGGACGAATAACCCAGCCTCGACTAGTCTCCTCATTTCATCTTTCACAATGTTGTTTCACTCAATGCCAAGCTTTTATCTCGATGTGAGATTATGCTTGGATCAATTCCCAGCATATTTGCATAAGAACATGTGAAACAATCATTATTAGCTTTCAAAAAATCAACTATGGCAGATTTCACATCCTCATCAAGCTACGATCTGATTTTCACTATTCATCGCTCGTCTTTGAGATTGATTTAAACTTCATCAAGTTGCTCCAACATCGATTTAATGCAGTCTTGATTACTCAATATGTTTGATGGTTTTGTCTGTAATTACTATAAAGCTTTCTTTTGCTTCATAGTAGTTGCATAATAGCTTCTTGCCACTTCTTGGTTTTCCAGTATCTCTCTGACCCTTCACTTCTTTGGGAACTTGATTCGCTAGTGGTAGGTTGACCGAACGGCCTTCATTGCATGTATCTAAGGTCACCAAAAGATAATGTTGTATCCTGAAAGACAATCCATGATGAGAAAGCTCGTTATCTTATTTTTTCCAGCTACATAGACAAGCAACTTGATCCTCCCGACAGCAATGGTTACTTCGCCATTAAAACCTACTAAGGTGGCAGCAGATTTCTCCATCTCTTCTTTACTGATTTCCATCACTCTTAGTGTTTAAAGGAACAAAATGTTGGCTAAACTTCCATTATCAACTAGTATTCTCTTGATCTCACAATTAGCGATATTGAGTTTTATTACCAAGGCATTGTCCTGTGGACTGTCGAGCCTAAATGCCTCATCACTTATAAATGAAATTGTTTGCTCATTGTATTCATCAGCTATAGAACTATCACTCGCTTGATAAGCTCTTCGCTATTGAGCCTTCATCTAATTAGCAGAATCTTCGTTGAAAATGGAGCCCCTACAAATGGCTCCGATGACTTTTCTTACTGATGGTCGTGATGGCATCTTCTCTTGAGCCCGACGATCCTTCTATCCTCGTTGCTCTCAATCGAGCTTGTAAACTTTTCTTGCACATTCAGACAAAGTACTCCCTCAAATGTCCTTTATTGAGCAGCTCTATAATTTCAGACTGCAAAGCTTTGCAGTTGACTGTTAAGTGCCCTGTGTCTTAATGGAACTCACAGTACTTTGTCTGGTCATGGGATTGACTCGGAGTCATCTTGTTCGACCATTTGACATAGTCATTCCCTTCTAGCTACAGGACCAACTCCATTAGGGATATACTCAAAGCATATTTTGATGGTGATAGCAATTTGCTACTAGACGTTGACTTCTCTTCTTTCTTCCACCACTCTTTTTTTGGTGGTGTTCTCATCCATCCTCTTTGATTCATCGGTGATTTTTGGTGCCTTTTGCCCCATTTGCTCTTATCTTTACTTCTAGTGAGTCCCCTTTTGCATTGTTCATTTTCTTCCTCCAAATTGATCCATCCTTTTGCTCGGTTCAAGGCTTCTTGGATGGTTTGAGAGTAATCAAAGCAAATACTACTCTTGAAAGAGGACTTGTGCAAGAGTCCTTCCTTCAATGCTTCTCAAGTTGTTCCGTCTTCCAAGTTTGAGATCTCTGAGAGTGCCTTGCTGCATCTTTTGATGTATGTTCGCAATGACTTACTTGTGCTTTGTACAGCTAACCACAAGTCTTTAGTCGTCTTACCAATCTGTATATGCACCAAGTAGGCTTTGATGAACAAATCTACCAAGTCCTCAAAACTATCGATTGACCCAATGGGTAGGTTGCTAAACCATCAAAGTGTTGGACCTTTAAGACTCTATACGAATAGCTTACACATCATCTCATCTAAAATCGAGTCTGGGATGTTTATCGCACTGACTACATTCTTGTATTGCAGCAAGTGATCCTTGGGGTAAAATGTTCCATCGAAGCAAGCGAACACAAGATTTCTGTACTTTGAAGGGATGATTAAAATAATCCTCCTTGTGAATGGGGTTTTTCAAATGTTCTTTTAGATATCATCAAGTGCTGAGGTTTTGCTTATTGCTTTTGAAACTTTTTGATTGATCTTCTCTTCTACAAGCTTAGTGTTTTGTTCAAGCATCTCCCTCATTATTTGCTGAATAGACTTGGGATTTAGTAGAGTCAGTGTTAGAGTAGCTTCAAATCGAATGGTTGGTTCGATTATTCCTTCCTTCTCATTCTTCATTCGCTTTAGTAACTCATCGGTTTGATTCTAGATGAGGATCTACTGTTGTCACAGTCGTTGCTGTAGCAGGCATCGCTAGGTTTGCTATTGTAGCAGTCAATGTTGCTGTGATCATTGTTGCTAGTGCTGGAGTGAGGGGTTGTATAGCGGTTGCATCCTCCCAATAGGGCTATAAAAGGATTGTTGTCTGATTGGCTATGGCATTTGAAACTACCACTATGCTACCGTCATTGCTGGGAATGCCAAATACCCATAATATGGGTAATAATATGACGAAGAGGCCATCTGAGAGTTCTAGTAACCGATCTGGTTCCTCAAAGTTGAATTTTTGCTATTGAGTTGCTCTATCCTTTTGTCGCATTCCTAAGAATGCAGAGCTTGCTCCTGAAGCACTTGCTCCTAAAGCATCTTTTTGAGTGTCTCCACTTCAGCCATGAAGGCTTCCATTTCTTGATTTCGTTGAGGAGCTGCTTTAGTGTCCTCACTTAAAATTTTTGGTGCATGTTGGTTGTTAGAGTTTTTAGCCATTTGTGGTTTTTGCTAGAAGATCCTGGTGTTGGCAATCTGAAGGCCCCACAGTAGGCATCAAACTACAGACATTGGATCTACAATCAAATATAGAAAATGTTAATCCAGGTTAATATGTTCTTTTTAATGCATTTGGGCCCTCAAATCACTGTTATTTAGATCTATTAGCTTCAAAACAAACTTGTCAAATTAATTGTAGAAAACAATTGACAAATTGAAATCATATGAAATAAGATAATGTAGAAGAAATAAAAGATACCACACACGTAGATTTATAGTGGTTCACTCTGTAAAAAGAACTACATCCACTATTCTTCATTATTGTATGAATTCAGAGAGTACATATTACAAGGGTGAAAAATAAGAAGTAAATTTGACAGAGTTTTTGTATATTATCTTTTTCATGTTTACAACTAAAGACGGTATATCTTTATATAGAGGATAGAGAAGAATCATGGTTTCCAACTAACTGGTAGAGTATGGTGATAATGCTAGAGGTAACTATAATAGTGGAACACGTGTTAAACTACGATAAGCTACAAGAATCGTGCTCTCCCCACATCTTAGTTTGTGCTTGGACATGCTTGTAACCGCCAATTCATGCCAATCGATTCCATCGAATAAACACTTGGGAAACAAATTTGAGTGCAAACTTGCAACAACAAAATGTTATATGAATATCACATATCGATTCTATATAGGATCGAACCGATTGATCCCATCGAAGCCTTCAGATTACACATGAAGTACTTTTTAGGTCGAACAGTCAAGTCATTCGGTTATGTTCAATTCGCTTTACTCACAACAACGAACCATCATTTTGGGCTTTCAGACAATTTGAGCTTGACCAAATTGTATCCCAACAATTGGGAGGACTATTCTATATTCTTAAAGCCATGGTTTGACACCCAACCTCAAGAGATAATGAGCAACCTACAAGCCTTACTTGCTAAGAGCCTTGAGAGGATACATGAAATGATAGAGGAATTGTTGGAGACAATGAGGACAATGGAGGCAATAGTAGAACATTTTGAGGAATTGAGAGCATCCATTCCTACCATGGATGTTCCAATTGAACATATGCAAGATTGCCACTTTGAAACACAAACACCAAGAGAGGAGCACTTGGAGATGTTTGAAGGCGATTCTCTAAGTGAGGAAGGAACACAAGACTTGGTCATTGAAGAAGAATTGCAAGAAGTCTATGATGTGTAAGCTATGTTGCCAACTCTACTGATCAAAGATCACATCTATGATAATCCAATGTGGCCAGCACCTCCTCCACCTTCATTAGCATCACTCCTACCTGCTCATTAAGCCCATCATTCTAATTATGTCAAGTTACAAGGACTTGTTGAATACTTCCAAATCATGTCAAGCTTGAGGACATTGCATTGTCCCATATGTGGTGTTGAATGACACCTAAAAAGCACTTCTCCTTGACGAGCACTTCTTCAAAAGTCAAGTGACGATTTTAAATCAAGCGCTTCTTAGGAAGTAACCCAAGTTTTACAATTTTTTTTCTTATTTTCATTTAATTTTAATTAGTTTTAGTTTTAGTTTCTTTTTACTTTCATTTTCTTCCTTTTCTTTTGTACACACAAGGGAGCCACAGGAGTTGCCTTATGAACTTAAAGGACATCTAGCTATGTATAAACACCAATGAGAATCAACGAAGGGAATCCTCTTCTTTTTTTTTCTTGGTGTTTTCGTACACAATGAGGATTTTGTGCATATTGAGTTTGGGGGGAAGCTTGAAATTTTGTTTTGTTATTTTCTTTTGCTTTTTGGAAAAAAAATTGAAAAAGTTAAAAAGTTTTGAATAGTTAAAGGTTTTTGTGCTCTCATTGGTGATTTCTCCCCGACCAATAATGAGAACCTTAGTTGGAAATTGTGCTTTGCTTGTGGAAAAGTGTGAATATTGTCCAGGTTTTGTGTTCAATCCATGAGTTAGATTCAAATTGAGTGTGATTGATCAATGTTGAGTATCATGTCTTAAATCATTCAGTTGTGTGTATTTTTAAAGAATGTTTATATGATTATGTTATTTTTAAGATCTCCCAAGTCCTAGAATTCGTTTGATTTGCTCTCGAGGCGAATCCTAAACCTCACCTCATTAAGGAAATGACTTAACCCATTGTTAGACCGTTTGAGCCTTCTTAAGCTTACATTGACATATTTGCATCCATAGTATATCCTTTGAGCCTAAATATCCATTTTTTTAGCCATATTTTGAACTTAGCCATTTTAAACAATTTCCATTCTTTTATCCTATTCTAAGTATGCTGATCTTTCTAGGAATTATTTTTGAGCTATGCTACATTATGGGAAGGATGATGGAGTTTAAGAAGTTTTCCTTTTGCGTTATGTCTTTGTGTTTAAAAAAGAAAAAAAAGAAGAAGAAAAAAAAAAGAAAGTAAAAAAAGGTGCTACACTCTTGGTTCATAAAAATAAATAAAGAAACAAGTTTGGGGTGTAATAGCAAAAACAAAACCAAACAAAATAAAATCAAAGAAAAGAAAATAAAGTGGTTGACAAAGAAAGTTGAAACAAAGTTTAAGGGTGTTACTTGAAAGTGTGAAATTGAGCTCTACAAAGGTCCTAAAATGACTAATGTACTTGGGGAAATATTTTGAGGCATAAATTTGTTTTAATGCTATCCCTCGCCTAAGCCATTTATTACAAGCTTATTGAAGCCCTAATGATCTTTGATGTGGTGTTGGTCTATATTAGTGGAGAGAGACATGAGAAGCATACCTATGGGAGTTGTTCATTTGCTAAGATTCTATGCTCATTTCATTGTTGCATGAGTTTATCTCGATTGTATGCGATGAAAAGTGAAGAGGCTACACACACATACTTAGAGAATTCAATTGAAAATGGAACATATTGTAGGATCTTTGAGGAATCCATAATAACCACCAATTCAACACAATTTACTTCTAGTTTATTTTTATTTTTATTTTTTTAATTCTTTTCTTGTTTTTGCTCAAGGACTAGCAAAATATTATTATATGTATATAATTTATACATCTATGGTGAAAAGGCCCATTTACTATATAGCATGTAGAAAAGAAAAACATAATATGACAACCATTAAACATAGATTAATGTTTGGTTGACGTAATACTAAAAAATTTAATCATTCAAAAACTATGTTATGTATCTTTAATGTCTATCAATATTAAAGTGGTGTCACAGCAAGAAATTTAGCCATATAAAAAAGTTTCTACATTGATATTACATTCAATGACCATGTTAGATGTTACGTTTTCTATTTTCCTGGAAAAGCCTGTACGTATGTATAACTTTGCGGAAAAAGCGTCCTCGTATATTTGCAACTGCTTTGTTAACAAAAGCGAAAGGACTTGTTCCGTGCCCTTCTCCGTTTGATCTCAAAGATGGAGACTCTACTTTGAATGACGAGAACCACTTAGTTAATCTGTCAGACAAAGTAGACAGTCAACAAATCTGAGAAGCCTTACTTCGGAAAAATTAGAAGTCTGCTTCGTTATTATCTATCAACTAGATCCCTATCAGCTTGCGGCTCTATATACGTATATATGTGCCTCAGCCGCGGAAAATACGAATAAGACACGTCCTTCTTATCTAGCCTGACAGACAGCCCAAAATGGAAACAAGTTCCCTAAAAATTTTCTAAAACAGCACACATTGGGCACGTAAAAATTTAGACAAGTGGACAAATTTGGTACACACTTTCCCTTTGCCCGCAAAACAAACATTATTTTCATGGATATTTAACATGCCTTGTTAGACGGTTTAGTAGTGTGTGTTTTACAACTTTATATTTGATATATAAAAAAAAAATAACAAAACAAATCAACCTGAGAAACAAGTCCATTGATATGATTTTCCTTTTATTATAATCCAAGGCAAAATTATAATATTTTCAGCAGAAATATTTTAATAAAAACACCCACAAGCCTTGGAAACAAATGCCAAACAAGAGAACGTTCAAGTAACCAGCAGAATTCGAAATTTTAACATAAAACTTGCATATCCAAACTACCAAACCAGTTTACATGAGAATCTACGTAGTAACATAATCCCAACACGGCCATCTTTTCTTCATGATTACAAGTACTTTAGAACTAGTACTAGTAGTAGTACTACTCTAACATTTTTAATAAACCATTTATTTTTAAAAAATGCAGGAAAACAAAAAAAAAACAAAAAAAAAAAAAACAAAGCCCAAGTGCCTTATCCACCGAAAAATTACAACACCACCTCTAAACTTCACTAAAGTCTGATAATATTTAAACAAACAACAAAATTAAAAAACCCCCTAAAAAAAGGGAAACAAAAAAAGAAGTCAAATTATCATCATCATCATCGTTATCAATACTTAGTCCACCATCTACCCACCTACATTGACTTAACAGCTCCGACGCCGGAGCTGGCGGACACACCACCACGACTACCGCCACCGAGATGATGAAACCCTCCTCCTGAGCCGTACACCTGTCCCTGATGATGACGGTGATGATGATGCTGTTGCCCCATCATCATCACCCCTCCATACATCCCTCCAACGGCACCATTATACCCACCACCTCCGGCGGCGCCTCCACCATCAGAGCCTCCGCTGCCGCCGCCACCGTCCTTCTCCCCAGGCCTCGCGACGGAGCTTTTCTCGCCCTCCATCTCCCTGTACTTCTGGAGATAAATCTTGAGCGGCTCGACGTATTCTTCGAAGCCCAAGGTGGTCATGCCCCACAAGAGGTCGTCGCCGTTGATTGTCTTCCTCTTCTCGCGCTGGCACTTGTCGGAAGCCTCGCCGGTGATGAAGCTTATGAACTCCGACACGCACTCCTGGACAGTCTCCTTCGCGTCCTTCGAGATTTTAGCGTTCGCCGGCAAAGCCTTCTTCATTATCCTGCTCACGTTCGCGATCGGAAGGAACCTGTCCTGCTCACGCGCCGACATCTCCCCTCCGTGTCCCCCTCCTCCCGACTCGTTGTCGGAATCCGCCATCTAAAAAGACCAAACTAGGACCGGATTTTGGTCGGCGTACGAAGCAGGCGAGGGGTAAATTTTGGATTTGCTGCTCTCGGAGAGTCGCCGGAGCGGGGGGGATTCCGCCTTTGGAGAGCTCAGTTGGTTGTGTTGTCGTGAGGAGACGGAGTCCGTCAGATCGCTGGGGTAATAGTGCGATCGGTGGTGACACGTGAATGGTTCAAGGCCGTTTGTTTGTCGATAAGAGTGGGCTGAGGTGGATGAGTGTAGAACGTTAGATGCAGTGTGGGGTCGCTAGAAAGTGACGGTTCTTGTTGCGACACGTGGTCAGTACTGGGACAGCTGTTGTCTGTTCTTTCGAGAATCCAATGCTTTTTTTATTCATTTTGATTAAATATTATTTTTAAGAAAATTACTCAAACCTGTAATGTCTCGGTAATATATTTGTCTAGGTGCTATAATTGTCCTGCCCTTCTTATCATACACATGCTCAAAATGTTGCTGTAATTTTAGGATTATACCCAAAATAGTTTTTGAAACAATTAATCTTAAAAAACCATGATTGTCTTACCCACATTAAATATAATTTAAAACATCAATAAACTAAAATACTAAATAAAATAAACATAGTTAAAAGCTTTAAAAATAATTAAAGTATTTTTTAATTGAAGTATATATTTTTTAAACCTCTTAAATTTTTTCTTGTCTAATTTTTAATTTAAGAATAATATTAAATTTAAAACATTTTAATTTCTTTAAAATGGTTTTCTATGTTCCTTTAAAAAAAAGGTGTTTTGTATATGATTTTAAAAACGAAAAAGAGTGTTTTGGAGATTTAAATAATAAATGGGACAAAAGTTAGTATTTTCCCTTATTTTTATTGCAAGCGGCTTATGAGATGCGGCTTGGCTTGAGTGCTTGTCGACAAATTAGATCTTGGCCGGTGGATAAGGGAGACGTGTCGGTTTTGGAGCCGTTCGTATTAGCATGTTCCAAAGTCAATCAATCTCCCGGTACTATAGGAGTACGTCAATCTCCCACCGGCCACGATTGTGTGTTTCAAAAAAATTAAAACAAAGTATAAATCCCATTTCAATATTGCCTATTTATTTTGGGAAAAAGAAGGTTCGTTTTTAATGTAAGTAAATGAAACACCCCTAAGTGTGGGATTAGTAGTATTTAGTAAATATAAATAAATTTTATAATATTATTTTAAATTATTAAAACAGTGCCCATATATTTTTAAAATAGAACAAAACTAAAATATATTTAAAATTTCAATCTATAGTTTAGTGTAACACTACATATTAAAAGTATAATCATCATCATCATTGTACAATTTTCAATCATTAGATAATTTATTATAGCTAA
The DNA here is from genome assembly GCA_946598075.1 of Artocarpus hirsutus. Taxonomy (NCBI): domain Eukaryota; kingdom Viridiplantae; phylum Streptophyta; class Magnoliopsida; order Rosales; family Moraceae; genus Artocarpus; species Artocarpus hirsutus. The sequence goes on from CAMOHE010044032.1 coordinate 71,646, forward strand.
CACTATAGTTTAAGAGCTTTATATGATCAAACAAAATATAAATAAAGCTAAAAGATACTCCAAAACATCACAGGCAACATTGTCGTCTACTCCTTGTCTGATAGATTACACTGAACTCTAGCTGAAAGATAAAAATAATAGGAAATGAGCATCGACATGCCTAATGAGAAAATCATTACTTACCTTTAGCTTTTATTATTTACCGTGTTAACACCTACATGATTAGTTTATTTCCAACATAATATTATTTACCTTTAAACAATTCCATTGTGCTCATAACTGGTGGATGCTCTACAGATGAATTTTATCATTTTTATATAATATTATTTATGCTTAACTAATAATTGTTGACATCCACAACAAAACTTAGAATTTTGTCTCTCATTGTAATTCCCGAAAGGCGCGCTTGACTACTCAAAACACCAAAGCATAAGTTGTTGGCAAGGGAATATCAAGTCCTAAATCCTTACCAAGACATTTTCTGTACAGTGCATTCTAGGACTTTCAACCCAAGGGAGCGCTGATGCCTCCCCCTATTTACCATTTAGGGTATTGTTGCCCAAGGACGTAACCTTTGCCCTCTTAACATATTATCATTTTCTTAGATACTTACCGATATGCATAGAGTTTGTATTATCTAACCATGCTTCTCAAAATTGTATTAAAACATGTCAAATCAGTTGACCTCCCTATACACTGCGTGACGAGTCCACAGATTATGTCATAAGTGGGATTCATATAATAATATTAACAAAATAATATATAATTTATCTTATAAAATAGAGAACCAATTTTAATAAAACAAAACCTCAAAAGTTAAGCAATAGAATTCTTACCTCTTTGGCAACTAATCTACCGATAACTTCTAGCTTATCACCATCACCATGTATGCTCCAAATATCTCAACAACCTTATGTCATGTATAATTAGAAATTTCCCTAACAATATTACCATTTAAGTCATCATTATGTCAATTTATTTATTAGTGTGCCTCATAAACAATTTTACAAATATGCATATAAATTGGGATTGTGGCAATAAAACAACGTCTACTACAGTGAAACGACATTGCATCATTAGCACTATTCAAGCTACAATAATGAGGCAGCTACAGTACAACATTTTATTGGCTACTATTGTCGTTTTTTATCAAGAAATTTTTTCAAAACTCCAATTCATGGTTTCTTATCTTTTTCTCCAAATTTTGGTTCAAAATAAGCACAAAAGTTCACAACATACACATAAAATACTCTGTGTAAGATTCCTTAAAAATATATTCATATCAATAATCATAATATTAATTAAAAACATGCTTTCATAAAATACTATTGTTGAAGAAAGCTAGCGGAGGAAACACTTACAAAACTGCGTAAGAGGTTGGACAAAATTCTCTCCATTGCTTATCTTTTCTTTTTTTGTCTATCTCTTTCCCTCTCGCTCTCTTTCCTCCATCTTTCTTTTTCTCTATTGGGTTCTTTATTGTGGGGGAAAGAATGAGAAGTTGGGCTTATATAAAGAAAATGGAGAGGAAACAATACTTGGCCCACATACTACATTTTCACATGGGTGGAAGCAAGGAAAGAGAAAAAAAAAAAGACAAAAAGAAAGAAGAAAAATAAAAAAAGGATAGGAAGAGCTAGGTTGTAGGTGAGGAAAATTAGAAAAAGTCAAGGAGAAAATAGAGGTGTCTCTATGGGTAGTTCTCAAGGAAAAAAGGAAAGAAAGAAAAGAAAGAAAAAAAATTTGGACAATTAGAATACATTTTGCACATGGGACAATTGAGGTGGTAGATCTAGACAATAAGCAAATGGTCCAATCTATTTTATAATCTCAAATGGTCCCCTATGCCTTGGTGCCAACTTTCTTTGAACACCAAAACGATATATGCCGCTCTATGGCTTCACTTTCAAAACTACATAATCCTTAACCATGACTCTAACAATTGCCTTCTCTTATCCACATAACTCTTTTATTGGCTCTAAGTAGTCTTAAGGCAATCATTAATAATTCAAACCTTATTTGTAGTTTCCCTTATGAACTATGGCCCCAGATTAATGTGCTCTTCCCTTTCAGCCCAACATAATGGAGATCTACAAGGCCAACCATACATAGTTTGGTGATTATAATTTGTTCTGATTGAAATGAAGTGAGCTGTTTTTGTCTGATGATCCACAATTATCCAAACAGCAACATGTCCTAACTGAGTTCTTGGAAATCTCGCCACAAAATCCATCATTACATGTAACGCCCCTAAGTGGGGGTTAACAGTTTTTATTGAATAAAATAAAGATTAGAAAATAAACACAAATCGTCAAAGTAATTTGCCCGGGACTTAAATGAAAACTCTTAAATTAAAATAAAAACATAATCAAATAAATAAACCACAGTTTAATGTAGCACCTTAAATTTTAATAATATACAACTGTCATCATCATCATTTCAACCCTCATCAAATCTTAATACAGTCACAGAAAGTAACAATAGATGCTTACATTATCATGAAGATCATTCTTTGCATTCAAAGCAATCTCAACGTAATATAGCTACATAGCTTCTCCAACTATTTTTCTTGTAGCC
>CAMOHE010044033.1:0-61613 GCA_946598075.1 Artocarpus hirsutus
TAGTAGTAGTAATAATAATAATGTTATTCTCTTCATATATTAGCAATTGTTTGGAGAGAAAGTTACTCCTCAATCTTCCTTCTTCTTCTTCTTTTTTTTTTTTTTTTTGTTTTTTTGTTTTTTTGAGGAGCCTTAACCTTCTTAATTTACAAATATGTATGTGCCTTTTTAATTAAGAATTAAAAGAATATAAAAAGAATATTTTTTATTCTTTTTGGAAATTTTTCGTGTACTTTTTGACCTTTTGTTTTGCATTTTTCTTGCCCCCTATGTAAAGGAGGATTTCATTCATACGAAAACTGTCAAAACAAACAGTTAATTGGCGGATAAAGCATCCCAAAAAGTCTAAACGGACCAGTAAATATGTAACACAAGATGCAGTAAGATATACAATGTACAAGCAAAAGGCTCAAATTACGATGAAAAACCAAAGCACTGGAACCTATTAGTTTATATTGTTTATGGGGGCATATAGACACCTTCAAGGGTTTTCTTCTTCTTCTTCTTGTTTTTTTAATTAAGGGTGAAGGAATTCAAACTTTTTACATTTTAGATGTAGTTTTAAACTATCCTTGCAACCACTTCAAGGGTTTTATTGTCATGCATTAACTTTTAAATTTATCGAATTTATTAATTTAGCCAATTGGCCCAAACTGGAAGCGACAAATATTATTATTTTATTGCAATTATCAATTTATCGGATTTTATTCTATGATGTCCTAATGATTAAATGAAAAAGTGAAAATGTCAATAATCATATGTCAAAATTTTAGATATGAAATCAAAGTTTTTCTATTTCAATTCAAATAAAAATATTAGTATTTTATTTTTTTTATTTTGGATTCAGTTTTTATTTTTCAAATTTTTACTACAAGAAGTTTTCAGATTAAAAAGAGTAAAATTGTCATTTTTTTCTTTTGAATAACCAGATACAGTACAAACTTGAAATAGTAGAAAGATTCAGAGTACTAGAATAATACTTTTTTCTCCTTAATTTTACCGTGTGAGTTTTTCTCATATAAAAATTCTTAAAATTATTTTTTTTATAAAAATTATTTGATGACGTGAGAAAAAAATTACACACTCAATAATACACACAAACAACGGGGAGCTTATCGACTAGCTAATGAGCATCTTAATTACTCATGCTAACGCTACTCCCACCGTCGTGGTACCCGGCATTGCCACCTTCCACAATTACTACCATAGCTTAGTTACAAAAACTCTAAATACAATTTCTCTCACTTCTCATAGACTTTCTTTTTCCTGAGCAAGAATGAGGTTAAGTGGTACGTGAATAGCACATGGGACACTTAACGATACAAATAAGTAATAAGACTTGTCGATGCCAAGAAATTGCAAGTTTGAGAACGTAAGTGTTGATTTTCAAAATAAAAACTCAAGTGTAACGTTTAAAACTCATTTGAGAACTTGGTTAGCACTAAAAATTTTTGTACAAATCAATTTTATTGTAGTATTTTCAGTTACAAAATTTAAATCGTTATAATGTTTTAGGTTTAAAGTGTTAGTTTGAATTAGCTTCTCAAACACCAAAAAAATTTTGAAACTTGAAGGGACCTATGGCAAAAAAATTTTGAAACTTGAAGGGACCTATGGCAAAACTTTTTTCTAATCTTTTTTCTTCTTTTTGTTTCTTTTTTGTTGGAATATTCTGTTTTTTTTTTCTTTTATTCGTTTATATTTGGAGGCCTTTCCAAACAGGGTCTTAGATATGATGCAGGAACTTAATTTAGAAGGGTGGTAGGAACCGTTGGTTGAAACTATTTTTATTGTAGTATGTGAGAGTTTTACACTGTAGTAATTTTTTTTATTGTTATTATAATATGTAAAAATTTTATACTATTTATAATTAAATTTATGATAAAAATTATGGTTCCTACCGTTTAAACAAACAGACACTGAGTGATAAAAAAAAGTGTGGAGAGAGAGAATGGCGCAAGGTGCGAAAAACGTTTTAACCTTCGATGGTAATTGGTTGCGCAATTAGAGGTACGGACAGGTCTTCTTTTCCGTAGTCCGTTGCAGTACAGTTCCGTGACTCTTAAATTTTGACCCCACTTTAACGCCTATTCGCAGTTTTGCCCTCCTCCATTATTGTCCTCTTTCCACGTGTTACTTTAACGTCCCTCTTATACTCCTCTCACTCTTCTCTTCGAGCGTCTTCCTCACCTTCCAGGAAAATCTTGTGTTACCGTTCGTGCGTGTTCAAACGAGCGTTTCTTTCGTGTGGGTATTGATTTTTTACACCTAAAACAAAGGGTAAAGAGAGAGAGATTTTCACGTTCCTCTCTTTTTACGTGAACATTGAGAAAGATTTGTCAAACAAAAGAAAGGAGAGAATTATTCTCAAGACAAGAAAGGAGGGATTTTTTTTTTTTTTTTTTGACTAGAGCATGAAAAAAAGAGAATTATATGATAGGGAGTAGGGTAGGTGTAAAACAACAGTCGATAATCTCTTTGGAATCTTAGTCAAAATTTCTACTAACAACTCAATAATTACAATTAAAAAAAAAACTTATTATAGTGTAAAACTTTCACATAACACAATTTTTAAATTAATATTTTTAATTCCAACTGTTTTTTTAAATACCTTAATAATTTGAGAACTTAAACAACAATAAAGATTAGTTTACTTTTCATAGATAAAAAATATTATTTTAACCGTTAAATTAATTTTTTAACGGTTTGATATATAATTAATTTGAAACAATACTATGTCTAGTATTGTAAATTTTTAAAATAAACACTCACAAGTCAAACTATTAAAAAATTAATTCAATAGCAAAAAATAACCATTCTTATTTCTTTCAAACCCTTTTTTTAATTCAAAAAGACACAGTATTACACTAAATTTAAAAAATAAATAAATAAATAAATAATTAGTATTCTGATATATGTCTAATACAACTTTTCACAGTTGATTTTTTTACACATCTTAATATCATAATATCATAAAGATTCCAAGGGGGGGAAAAAGAAGAAAGAAAAGGTTCTTCTTTACAGAATAACAAAAGCTCTAAATAGAGCTCGCTTTCACATCTCTTCTGGTAAGTCGGTCATCTTATCCAATAGGTAGGCGCCTGAAATTCTATTTGATGTCAAATTCAAGCAAAGATGGAACCCTTGGATTTTTTCTCGTGATTTTATCATTACTTTCACGAGATTTTATTCAACATTTGAAAGTTTTAGGAATCTTTAGGAACATGGGTTTTGTGGAGGAGGAAGAATTTTAGAGCACCCACTAACTAGAAAGAATAACACTTCGGGTAATTAGCATGCTTCTAAATTAAAAGGAGCACACTTTAAAGAAGCAAAGATGTAGATAAAATAAAATTAGGAACATGCAAGTGTGAATTAAGTCTACATTTAGATGTATACATTGCGTAAGGACGGTGACACACACACACACTATATCATGAGTATTACTCCTTGGAATGTCTACATTACACAAGAGACAACTTGCTAAGCAAGACTAGACGCAAAACAAGACCAAAAAAAGATCCAAAATTTGGGGAGGTATGTCTAGTTTAAAAATTTTGAAAGAGCATATTGCTTAGTGGAACGGTTAGCAGAGAGGTTGACAACTTTAAATTGTGTGCTAGCCTTGATTCAGATGGATCCGTGAGGTATAGGTTTCTTGGTTGTAGAGAAGGAAGAGCCTATTTGAGAATATGATTCGAAATAAAAAGTTTTGATTTAAACTAATTCTATTATAAGGTTTTTTTTTTTAACAAAATCTGAATTGTTATAATATTTTAGGTCCAAACTAATTATTACAGTGTTTTCTTCACAAAATTTAAATTTCAAACTATTAGTTTAAATTATGTTCCCAAGTTAAATGGATGTTAGAATATTGGTTATGGTGACTTGAGAAGGAAAAGAAAGAAGAGAGAAAGAGACTTAAAGCAGGAAATGTGCTTAATTCAGACATCAAGCATACATGCGCTTCAAACTTAAACATACGTACATACATCCATACATATATAATTAACCAATTATTTTTAGGGGTGGACAATTAAATCAAACTGCTTATTTTAGATAAACTACAAACCAAACCAAACCATTCAAGGAATCAAAATCAATCCAAACCAAACCAATTGTAATTGGTTTGATTTGGTTTTTCTAATCGGTTTGAACTAACATTTATAAACATTTTCTTAACAATAATAAAAACAAAATTTTAATATGATAAACAATAATTTATTTCTCAATTATAAATATTAATAATGCAAGAAGTAAGTTTCCAATAAAATAAAGGGTGTACGACAACGTGTAGTACTGTAGGTCAGGTTCATGTTAGCCAAATTACTATTTATAATAAAATATATAGGGTTACAATGTTATCATTATTTATTTATTTATTTATTTTTATAAGAACAACATTTGAATTTTAAAGAAAATTCTTTTTTTTTTTCAAAAGTATATAAAAAAATAATTAATTATATTTTTAGAAACATATATAATAATGAAAATTCATATAGATATGAATTGGTTTGATTCGATTTGGTTTGGTTTTTTTTTAGGAGTAAAATCACAAAACCAAGCCAATTTAATCAGTTTTTTCAAATTTAAAACCAAACCAAACCTATTTGTAATTAGTTTAATTTGTATTTATTTTGATTTGGTTTGGTTTGGTCGGTTTGATCAGTTTGATTGATTTAGTGCTTATTCCTGGTTATTTTAATTAGGTTAGTGGCTTCTTTTTCTCTTTATTAGTTAAAGGTTTATATATGAGTTCTTTACATAGAGGAGTTCTCAAAAGAAAGGAAAAAGAAAAGTTTTCGTAACATTGTTTATATATTTGTGACCTTTAAAAAGGATATAATCGGCAGATCACATGACATGATATATTGTTAGTGCAGGAATTTGGCTATTCTACATGAAGTAAGAACTTAATATAATCGAGGTGTTGGCAATGTAAGTTAGGATCAAAATTTTTAATCGGCATAATGTATAGCTCTCACATGTTTTATTATCAAGAACAAGTAGTGTACAACTCTCGCTTGTTATAGTGTTTTCAATCAAAATTGGTTGAAACTATTGGTTCTAACTAATGCTCCCAAACATCCTAAGTTGGAGATTTTTTTTTTCTATTTTTGTTATAATTATTAGTGAATTATGTATATGAGTCATGAGCATATACAAAGGGCCAGTTAGGTATGAGTTTAACTTGAAGGCTCTTTTTGAGTTTTCCGTTATATATTAGGGAATTAAATCAATGAAGATATTTTCTTGTAGTAGGCAAGATGTGGTTGAGACTTGAAAAGGCATAGATCTAGTCTAGGATGGACCATGACTATTGACTAGCTAGCAGCCAGCAATTATGGTATGGGACTATTACGTACTACAATTAAAACTAGACCGTATATTAATATTTGGTACTGCCCCGTGTTAGGATGATTTTCCACATTATTCTAGAAAGTTCATTAGATTATGCTTGAAAGATGAAATGCCTAATCTACTTGCAAATTGAATTTTATTGGTCCGACTTCAAGATTAGGCTTAATTTAATAAACACCTGCTTCTTTTTCTTTTTTTTTTTTTTTGGCTGTAGAGGAACTCCACTATTATAAAAGACTAGGCTTTTAGTCATAATAGTTTTTAGTTTTTAATCACGAAATATTTTTATGACTAAAAATAACTAAAAGTCCTATGGCTAAAAATTTTAGTCACAACAAAAATTAAACTAAATTTTTGACTAAATGTTGTGACTAAAGTTTTGCTAAACATGTTATAATTAAAAGTCTAGTTTTTTATAGTGCACATTAATTAATATGGATTGAGAATTGATTAATGTCTAGTACATGTGAAAGGTGTTATTTTATGGGGTTGAATTTCCTCATTGAGACATATCATCACTAAACTATACTTGATACGTCGAATGCCTAATCTATTAATAATTTTAATTAGCAGGTCCAGTGTCTCTAATATAAGTAACAGTTCATATGATTTGTTAGGAAAGTTGACCCGTGAATTATACACACACACACACACTGAAACATGATATCCTATCGTTTTTTATTTAATTTGGCGATAAAATTTATTGGTTTCACACTAACAATTCCAAGTCATTCAATTAGCCATTATAAAAATTAGTTGATGTATATATTCTATAAATCAAATTAAAATATATACATTCATTTTTTGATAGGAAATATATACATATTTATAATGTAAGAATAAAAATTGTAAAGTATTAATATGAATTTTAATGTTCACATGGAAAATGTTTAATAATGAGCTCACTAATAATTTATACACACATATGTGTGTGTGTGTGTGTGTGTGTGTCATTGCCATATTAAAAGGGCTCAGTAATCATTTATACACACGATATGTATATATGTATATATTGCCATTTGGCAGTAACTTTATTCATTTTTTTATATCAAAATAGAACTTCTGAATTGATGACCATGGAAAAGGAAAAAGAAAAGAAAAGAAAAGAAAAGAAAAGAAAAGAAAAGAAACATAATAAAAAAAAGGAAATTTTCGATAGGTTGGCTAAGTTTTTGAGGATGTTTGCTGATCCAATAATATTTAAACTAGTGTTTGATGAACCTTGTCATCTAATAAAATAATCATCTTTTTCCTTTTCTTTTTGTTTTATGAGACATCCTTCTTTATGTTCTTAATTAACTGAAATAATTATATAATATAAACTAAGCAACTGTATATGCAACCTGTACTCAATTATTGATTCTAGGAACCGCTGAAGCCCATGTGGTCTACCACTTCGAATATGATTTTTTTGTAGTTAAATTTATCCAAAATTTCCACATTCAGAAATATTAATAAATATATTATATTTGTTGTATTTGACTATTTGTAATTAATGTACAAACGGTGCCAGCTTGGATGAACTAGTCATTGAAACTGATCAATCGTTCAGAAGCAATATAATTCACTAATTCATACACATATATATACACATGATATATATATATATATATGCACACATAATATATATTACGTACACAGTTTCCTTCCAAACCGCGTGGGGAATGGTGCCTGCATGACTCTTCATGCAAAGAAAACTTATAGTACATTCTGTGTGCCCATTGAATCATTGATAGTTAATTTCTCTATATTATTTTTTTGCAATTATTTATCACAACTGTCTGATTCCCACCTTGGCCAAGGACACAGTGAAAATATATGCAAGAGATCTTTTTTTTTTAAGATTTGTTATTGTAAATAGTTTGTGTTTGACCTTTTACAATATTCATTTAAATAAAAATTCAAATTTCTGTAAAAAAAAAAGAAGAAGAAGAAGAACATCGTAACAAAGAATTTCAATTGTCATACTTATATATGTGCACAAAATGAAAACTACTCGAAATATAAATGAAGAAATACAAATCTTTCTTTGTGAACGTATATATAGGTAAACTTTGTAGTCAAATTGGTCTGCAAAGCTTTCTTTTTATAGGATTTTCCTTTGCTTTGGTGATTAATCCATGGCTAGAGCACCACTCTTTTTGATGCATGCAGCTTTGGGAAAGTAACAATGAGGAATAAAGGAGGAGCAAACAATATATTAAGAAAATGCACCTCATCGAGAATTGTAAATCTATTAATCCGCAGGTTGTATAATATATACACACTTTAGGAAAAAAAAAGAAAGAAATGTATATACTTTAATCACTTGAAAAATTAATTGAAAGAACACCAAAATTGATATTTTAGGGTTATATACGTTTCTTCCATAATTTAAAATTTGAAAAATGAGTTAAAATTATTCAACGTAAAAAATAACATTAATTCATGACTAATCATATATAAAAGAAAAAATCACCGCCCAATGGAGAGCTGTCTAAGAACTTATTATTAATGAACATGAGAAAAAGGGAAATTTATAACATCTGTGCAATTTTTGGGTATAAAAATCAATCACATTTTTTCACATCATTTAGTTAATAAGCATGGAAAGGTCAATTAAAGAATATTTCAAAATTTTTAAAAGATTTGGTATTATGTAATTAGTTAGATATCATTTTGAACACTAAAATTAAACAGGTAATTTGAGTTCGCTATACATGAAAAAATAACTAGTATTTTGTGGTGTATGTAGGTGCACGTATGTATGAAGTTTCTTCCCATTGATCAACTTGGAATTATCTAATAAACCACCATAATTAATCACAAGAAAAAAAAAGTACGCATAACCGTAATTACAGTTGTTAAAATAGTGACGTTTTGTTAGGATTCTTCTTGGAAGCTGCTGAGAATTTCCTTCCTGCAAGCCAAAACCCAAGGCTAGCTACGCCAATATGTCCCATCCCTCCATATATAGTCCTCACCTATATCATTGCTAGACTTTGGGGTTGTTTCCTCCTTCATAATTTTGTAGCCTTCGTTGAATATTTGTTTAGAAGTATACAAATTTCAACATGACAAGAAAAGTAAACCAATAAAAACATGATCGCAAGAGAGAAAACAATAATAAGTACGAAATAGTTGCAAGCATATTTTAGGAATAAATCTATGCTCGACTCTAATACAAGAGTTGTTAAAAAAATACCGAATGACATTAATCATATATATATATATATATATAGTAACTATTGAAAATTGGAAGAGTATGTATATGTTTAGGCTCTATATAGAATTTCCTATAGAAATATTATTATATATTTTAATTTTATAGATAAGAGAACCACAAATTAAAGAGGTTTTTAAGATTTCTTGTCAAAATCATACAATATTATCTCATTGCCGCGTTGTTTGGTAGGTTTGATACTTATAGGCCCTTCCAAGGATATATGAAATGAAAACTTCAAGAATTAAACGTCTAAGAACACATGAGATCCAACAATAACTTTTTATTATTTAATATTTTGAATTCTATAAGTCCATGATTATTCTCCACCACTAAAGACTACAAGTGATAAGTTTTTCTCCTCAAAATTGTAAGCTTGACTAGAAATTTCTTATTTTAAAGAAACAAAAAACGGAAAAAAAAAAAAAAAAAACCTTGACTTTGAATTCCGAACTAACATCTGTATTACGAGGCTTCTTTGCAGTATCCGGATTCCCTTTGAGAGATGGTTTGAAAATTCATTTCCTTTTTTTTTTTTTTTGAGGAAATGAAAAAATTCATTTCCAAATTTGTTAAATTTTACAATTTATAAAACCACAAAAGTACTTGTTATAATATTAAGTCACTCGAAAGAACTTCCGTGGTACCCTACCATACCTTCTCTTCTTCGTCTTCTTCTTCTTTTTCCCCCTTTTTTTGGATTTTTTGTGTAAATTTATGAGAAAAAAATATACTTGGAGGTTTAATAAAAGAATTCTTTGGCCGGTAAAATGAAAAAGAAATCAACTATATATATATGCATACATACATATATATATATATATATATATATATATATATCAAACTTTTATGTGATAACCGTTCAGAAATTTAAACCACCTATGGGATCTCTTGCCGCATTATTCTCTTAATTAAATATAATTTGAGGAACAAATTTAGATTGAATATATATCTTTTTTGGAAGAATATGCAAGCTATGGTGTCGTCGAATATTCGTGTTTAAATTTGTACAGTAACAAAAACCTTATTTAATTGAAATGCATAAATTGGCTTAGTATTTTTCAAAATGTTGAGATTTTTTTTTTTTGTCTTTTCAGTCGCACAAATCCACCCATGTATTTTATTTTAATTTCACATGATTCAGTCCTAATATCATGTTAATCAAATCAACTGCACAAAAATACCTTCTTGTGTTTTTTTTTTTTTTCCCCGAAAGGAAATACCTTCTTGCCTTTCATAGAAAATGCATTTTATTTTAATGACAACTACTTAGTCGAATATAAGAAAGAAAATCGATTTTTTTTTCTTTACATTTACTCAAAATTGATTATTCTCAATCAATGCTAAAACTTTAAAAATCAAAATTACTATCTTTCGGATTAAACTCTCTTATGGAACAATCATTTCTTTTAAGAAGGGTGATGATATCCTTCCAAACTGACTAAAATATGACATCCAAATTGAATTTTATGAGGTTAGAAAAACACAGCCTATTATGATTAGAATTTGATCTCACAAGCCAAGAGCTTATTTTGCCGGGGATTTCAATTATATGTGTCAAAAAATAACTTATTAGTAGGTATTTATTTTTAACCGTCTAATTTATAAAAACATTCAGAATCAAAACCCTATCAATCACAAGGACTCGTGTCCTAGAAAGTTCTTATTTTTATATACTCAATTGGAGAATTTTACTTGATTTTTTCCTTGGGAATTTCTACCCCAGTCATCAAATTTGTAAATAATAATAATAACAACAACAACGACAACAAAATTTATAGGATGGTTGAGAAGTGTATGAGTTTAGAACTGAAACTTTTAAATAGCATGTTACAATATGTAAAAGGTTTATACGGTAGCATATTTTTTTAAATCACTGTAGCATATAATAGTTTGTAGCTAGAGGGGTGTTTGGTAGTTGTGGTTCGGACCACTTTTTTAGTTATGATTAGTGTAAAATTTTACATGCTATAATATCAATAAAAAAACTCTCATATGTTATATTAAAAAGGGTTTTATTCAATGATTCTAATTGTCCTGCTAAACATATGGTACAATAACCAAAAATTAATCAGAACTGATTTTCTTCCTGCACCCTCTTATCAGTCTGGAACAGGACCTTCGAACAAGTATGTATAGTGGAAGGATTTTTTTTTTTGGAAGAAAAACAAGGGCTTCGGGGAATGGAAATGGGGGCCCACAAGGCGAGTAAAGGTTGGTTTGCCATCAGCAGTCGGTCGTTCCGTAATCGGTTCGTACAGTGGGATCCCGACTGATGCTTGCATGGAAAGCAGCACCAAACCAAGCCCCACCTACCTCTCCTTGAGACATCAACGACACTATTACAATGCAATTGGCCCAATCCCCACCTATTTTGATTCATGTGGGCCCCTCTCTAAACGACCACCCCCATGTGCTCTTGACTCCTTGCAAATCTTCTCATCGTTTTCCTTTTTATTTATTTATTTAATTTTATTTTAGGCATTCATTTTCTTGGATCACACGTAAGCAAGCAAGTATACAATTTTTTTTTAATGTTCTTTGCATTACTTTGTCCCTAAATTAGTACTCACTTTTAGTCTCTAAACTATTTTAATAAAAAGAGCAAAAAAGTAATAGTGCGTTTGAGGGAGCGATTGGTACTAATGGAACCAATAAAAACTAACGGATGAGAGAAAAAGAGATAGACGGAAAGGGATAGATAGATACGTGTGTTTGTGTGTTTATATTGAGGTAATTTTTTTTTTATTGTAATTGTTAAAAATTTTACATTGTTTGTTGGTGGAAACCAATGATTTTAACAGATATGCCAAACAACCTAAAAAAACAACGTAATAGATAAGAGGTCAAAATGGGACACTTTAAAAGTTAGAGACCAAAATTAAAACAAAGTTACAGAATAAAGATGAAAGTGGAATTTGTAAAATGTCAAGGGACTATTTATCAAATTTATATATTTTTTAATGTTGTTCTTTCTACATCCGCAATGCACATGTGTGTATGTTGAAGCTAGAAGAACATCCTACGCGTAGCAGCAGAAGCATTTGTCACCACCAGCTTTATCATTTTGTCTTTGTTTGCAACTTGATTTGATATATAACTTTCAATGAATTTGTTTTCATGTTTAAAGGTTTTGGCAAGTGTACGCTATCGTGGTATGTGGTTCTCAACGTCAAATATGACTAAATGAGAACAAAATATGAAAAATAGATAAAATTGACAAAAAATTAATATAAACATGACGTTTTAAAATATAATCTATTAATAGTTGCAAGTATAATAGAACAATAAGAGCAATCCTATTTAATCTTATGAGATTATAACCCCATCATTAATAAAACAATAGGTTCCGATTTAAAAGATATACTACATACTAGACTAGGACCTATAGTTTTGTAAATAATAAGGTTATAACTGTATGGGGATAAAATGGATCTTTCTAACAGTAAATACACACTTGACTCCATAAAAAAACAAAAAATTCAAACTCCTTCATATTCAAGTTCAAAAAAATCCATTAGATATGTCAAAATTAGTTTTAAATATAAAAATTTATAACCTTACATATCTAAGGATTGGATCTTTCCTCTCTCTCTCTCTTTTTTTTTTTAATTTCTAAAAATCAATATGTTATTTAAAGGTCACCAAACCACAAAGAAAGACCACAACTTCAAGAAACCAAATCCCTCTTTGGGAAAAGAATGTCAAAACTTTACATGAACATAATTGCGTAAATGATACAAGAATGAAAAAGAAGCAAGGACTATTTTGAGAGAGAAAATTAGAAGAGACAAAAAGAAAATAAAAATGAAGAGATAGTAAATTGATACCGATTACTTGGTTACATAACCCCACTTCTTGCGTATATATTATGTACTTTTTTCATATATGAAATATATATACATATATATTTATGTATGTCTATTAATGTAGACCAGTGATCACATGTGGCATTATAGAGTTCATTTAAACAACATAAATAATATGCTATTATAGTCATATTTCTATGCCTCATTATCATATTTACACCATTTAGCATTTAGCTCATATATATATATATATAAAAGAGCATATCTTTAATTAATTTTTAATACAACGCTTAATTAGCCAACTTCCTTGAGGAAATGGTTAAATAATCTCAATTTGGATGATAGAAACCATATAAGCTATAGAAAATTAAATAAGCAAAATAAAGTATAGAAGAAAAACAATAAAATTTTTTTCTATAAACAAAATAAAATATAGAAGTAAAGAATAAAATTGAGAGAATGAGGAAAATGTAGAATTTTTGAAACTTTTTCAAATAAATATCAGGTTTTAAAAATATTTATAGTAAATGTTAGATTGACAATATTAAAAACTTATCTATTAAGCAAATAAAAAACATTTACATTAGCAAGAGGATAAATAAATTATTTGCATTATAAATTTATTTATTTTAAAAATAAAAATTATTTACACTATAAACAAAAAGGTAAATAAATAATTTATATTATAAATCTGACATTTACTACAAATATTTTTAAAACTTTTTATTTATTATAATTATTTTTTAAAAAATGATATCTCTTACCATTTTCGAAGAAAATTTAACTTTGTTCGGTAATATGTCCCTGTCTACATACTATAAACAAAGAGAAGAAATTCACAATTAGTAAAGAGTACTTTGAATTGCGCTTCTTATAAATACATATGACAAATTCAAAGTCAAGTAACTTACTAGTACTAATAAATCTCCTAAAATTAATCAAGTTTTTTTCTGAATTGAAAATTGATACAAATAAAGAATGGATTGGATACTTTCCGCAAGCCACACGCAAACACAATGTATTCTGAAGGTCTTTGTATTATCAAGGCATTTTTCTCTTTGACCTCCGTAACATTTATAGGACTTCTGATAGTACCCTAAAGCGTTATAAATGCAGTTAGCGTCCTTGTCTCTAGGTCAAACGTCCGGTGTGTTTGACCAAAGTGGTGATAACTACCTCTTTTAGTTATAAACGTCATAAAATTTTTATATACTACAATAATAATTAAAAAAAATGCTATAATTTAAAGCTTTTAATGCTACAATAAAAGTGATTCTAACCAACAGTTTCTACCATCCTTTCAAACACCTTAGGCCATTTGATAGTATTTTTAAAATAGGTGAAAATAATTTTGTTTTTAAAAATAAGAATTTTAGAGAATTATACTGAGAATGTTTTTAAAATTTTTTCTCAAAAAACATGCAAAAATATTTTTCAAAATTTCCAAAACAATAACAAACAGGGCTAGATCTTCCTAGCCTATGCAAGGATGAAAAGCTTGAAAATAACACAAACAAAAAATTGATTTTGATTTTCTTTGAACTTTAAAATAATATTACAACTTCAATTAACATCTTGAATTCACATCATGGACAAAACATCGCATTCTCTATTAAAAAAAAATAGAACCCTCTTCTTAGCAAAAATAAATAAATAAATGGTCAAAGGAGAAGCTTCGCAAGAAGAATAAAAATTATAACAATCGGAGGAAAAGTTTTTGTGCGACAGAATATTCTCAACCATATGCGTAGGTGTTATTATTATAATTTTTTTTTAACGTTAGCCCACGAGAATAGGAAGATAAGAAAAAGGATTATACAAGACACTCAAAAGATCGCGATTTTTCCAAGTAATTAAAAAAAAGCTCCTGATTTTTACGGACAGAAAAAGAAAACAAAAGTTAAAAAGTGTAGTTAATTTTGGCTGATGATTATGACGTTGGATCCAAAGACAGAAAAGAAGGGTGGAAAATAACGGTATTGGTGGTTATTGTAGCCCCATATCAAAGAATTGGTGATGGGAAGTGGTCATGTTGAGCTTGATGGGAATCCCAAATAACAAATGAGATGACATTGGTTTTTTGCTCTGGAAAATGAGATAATATAGTTTACTTTACGTTGTTTTAATTTTTTTTTTGGTTTTTTGTTTTATTTTTACTTTTTTCCTAGAAATGAATTTTCTTTAATGATAAAGTATTAGGTTGGCTGTATATGTTTTTGTCTTTTGGTGCTAAATTTGATTAAAATTACTTAAGATAAAAAGTGTACAAGACTATAAATCCTTTAAACAAAGAGATTTATATTGAAGGATTTGAAAAAAAAAAAAAACACCATTAATAGGATTCTATTTTTAGTTATCAAATTGGTATAAAAAACTATGGGCCTATTTGTTTGGGAGTTTTATTGAGTTTGAACCCGAATTTTGAATTGAATAGGTGTTAATTGGACAATTTTGAAACCAAATTTGAACTCAAAGTGGTCCAAACGCAAAATTAGTCTACTTTTGATTTCAAAAGATTCAAACTCAATAAACTCTTTTTTTTTTTACATTACAGTTCAAATGTGTTTTTTAAATTCATATTCAAATACAATTTTAAATTTTATTTCATTTTCAAATTTAAAAATCAATTGTACATTCAAAAAGTCAATTCAAATTCTATTTTAAACCACATTTTTAAAATTTTTATCTCAAATCTAAAAATTCAAGCCATCATGATTCAAACTTAAAACAAACATACTCTGTATGTTTTATGTACTCTCTAATTTTATCTTAACCGTGTGATTTTAACTAGATACAATAACAAGAACCTGCTTATAAGGCACTACTTTAGAGAGAAACTAAAACAATGTTCCACACCTTTTTTTTTTCCCCCCAATATATTTTACAATTTTTAAAGAAGAATATCTAGTCCAAGACAAAGTGGCTTTCCCTGATGCCCGTACACCAAGTCGTACAGTATGACCAAACTCACCGACCCACTAATTACTTGCTCCTTTCGAAGTGTCCAAAGGACCAAACCTATCACGTAGTTTCATTTCAATGTTCATCTATCTATGTTTATATATATACATATATATATATATATATATATATATATAAAGTGAAACGAAAAGGACATCGCCGTATTAGATCGTCCATGTTTATATATGATCTCATGTCCCATTTACTTGATATTCTTTTGTGCACATACACACTATATATGTATACATTCGTTACTTTGTATCATGTGTGAACGTAGATATTACGGTCGATCAACGATGATGCATTTCGTGTCAACTTCGTTGGTCAAATTGATTGAAGAACTACAGGATTGTAGGAGATTAAAATAATTGGTCCAAAGTCATGATTTGAAAATTAATGCAACCGTACAATATGTCCCACCAATTTGTAAGGAGAGTTGAAAACATTAAGTTCGTGGCATTATGTTGTTGCATTTAATGTCAATTGGGAGATTTTTCTTCCTTCTCCAATTGGACTCCCTGCCTCTCTCTCCCCCTCTCTCTTACGGATGAATAAATTTCTACCCAAAAAAAAGATCGTGATCAAATTTTGAAAATATTATCGGACTTAATTTAATTTGCTACAATGTTAATTTAATTAGAAACTGTATTTAAATTTTATCTAACGGTTAAAATTTATGTTGTAACAAAAGAGATTTAAATTTTTCGTGTAATTTTAGAGTTTCATGTACTATCTAACCAATTTTCTTATAATGCATTATTTAAAAAGTTTAAAATAGTATCTAATAGATTTTACATGTTTTTCTCTTTCTTCTTTAAGTAAGGTCTCGGGTTTGAGTTTTGTGAATGAAAAGACAGGTGTTGGGAGAGCTTCCCCTATATAGGTCATACCCGACTCGATTCAAGATTAGTCGGGGCTCAATGTGGCTCTAGATACTAAGAGTCCTACACAAAAAAAAAAAAAAAAAGATTTTACATATTTTTCATTAATAGACCGTTTGGAAGAAAAGTTAGAACTAACAATTTTGGTTTGAAAACTGTAGCATGAGAGTTTTATGTTATAAAATTTTTTTATTTTTTATTATAATATGTGAGAGCTTTATACTGTTCACAATTATAACAGTGGTTTCAGTCGTTCTTCTAAACGATCTATAATTTATCATAATATGATTGATTGTATACTATTTAAGATAATTAAACTCTCTTGATAAAGTATATATATTTTGTAAATTTACCTTAAAATTCTTTAAAAAAAATTGTATAAATGACTGGTCTCATTGAGAATTTGTGAACCATGCGTTGTATCAAACAGCTGTCTCCGAGTTTGCCTCCCACTCGTTTCTCATGACTTTCCTCGCGGTTTCCTCATAAGAACTATTTTGACAAGGCACGAAAAAGTTGTCTGATACTTGCAATTTTTGATCATTTGATATATCTATCAAGCTGTGCTGTATTTTCTAGTTACATGTTTACTTTTCTATGGTCACGATATGATTCAGCGGCGTACTTTCTTGACGGTGCGCGCTTGTACGTCAATATAAGGGGTTTGTCAACTGTTTTGGGAGGACTAGTACATATATATATATATATATGCACGTATATTATATATATATATAAATAAAAATGAAAAACATTACATAGATATTTATTGGTTTTTTGAAGAGCATTTCGAATTGAATATATTGATTTAAAAACTGTAGTACGTGAGAGCTTTATAATATAACAACTTTTAGTTTTTTATTATAACTGTTGAGAGTTTTATGTTGCTTGTTAACTGAGACGCCAAACAATCCATTGGTTTTAATCAAGATGTAAAACAACTCATTTTCAACTTTATACCTCTATCGTCTTGATAACACCAACGTTAATATCTTAATTCATGCGACACTATAAGGTAACTATATTTGAAAAATAAATAAATGGAAACATAATTTGTGCTACTTAATTTGTGTTACATGCTGGCGAATTCAAAACAAAAATAAATAGAAACATAGCTCTAATAAATGGAACCTATAGACCTTATTTTTCTCCAATTTGAGTTCTGCTTATGTCTTGAATTAATGCAAGGACATATTCAAGTAATTCTAACCATCAACAGGAATTGTATTGGATTTAGGGATAACCTGGCTCAAGTTGATGACTTCTATCATGTTAAGGTGACACTTTATTGCTGAGTTATATCCTTTCTTTTGTCCCCGATCAAGAAATAGGACTAACTAATTCAAAGGCAAAGAGTCGAGAAACTCAATGCCATTATTCTTGAACAACTTGAAGTTGGGCCTTCTTTTTGCTATGTTATAAATATGAAAATAATTGAAAACATTGGCCATTTTCATTCATTATCAATTGTTCCTATCGAATATAGGATTGATTACAGATTCAAGCCTTCTACAATGCTAGGGTTATATTAGATAAATATCATGTTATGTTTCTTATTGCTATGTGATTGCTATATGGTACGTGCAAATATGATCCCAAATACTTATATACATTAGACGACACATAATATTAATTTCCTCTTTTTAAAGACAATGCATAACAGATTTTTATCGTGTACTCTTGTTTATGTTCTCTTTTATGTTCCTCTAATAATATTATTTAACTTTTAACTAAAATATGATATCACACATCAATTAAAAGGGTTATATATTAACAATGACAGTGATATTTTAAATGATATGATATTACAAGAAAAGCTGAGCATGTTAGTTAAATGGACACGAGATATACACTATGTATGGAAACTATGGTAGTGATATTTGGAGTCTATTGGCATGCACGATCTCAAAATCAGAACTGGTAGTGAAAGTCTAATTTATCTTGATGGGAAACCTAGTCATCATATAGTAGGTGCTGCTTTATCTTTTTTTCTCAATAAACATATATATATATATATATATATTTATTTATTTACATAAGGACCATGCATACATCTCATAGTGACGGAGCCAGCCTTTTAGCATAGTAGAGGCGGTGGCGTACACTTAAGAATAATAACATAAAAATAACATCACAATATTTTCGAAGAACTACAAGATACACATTGAGAGTTTTATGTTATGAAAAATAACTTACTGGTAGGGTTTTTTCATGAAGTGTTTGATTTTTATTAAGATGTTTTTAATTATTAATTTTGAGAAAAATTTTTGTTTGCTACAATATAACGCTCTTATATGTTATAATGTCAATTAAAAAGTTAGCTATAGTGTAAAATTCTTACACACTATAGTAGTAGTTTTAAACCAAATTGGTTCAAACCAAAGCTCTTAAACACCCTATATATACGTATAAAAAAATATTTGTTTTGCATTTCTTTTTTATTTTGATATGATTTTGGTCATGCATAGTATTCAGAAACATGCACTAACGACAAGGATATTCTCACTAGAGTTATTTATTTATTTATTTATATACATTGTATTTTGAGGTTATAAAAAGTTACCAAATTTAGCAAATGACAAATTTGACATAAAAAATGACATTGCATTAAAGAATATTTTTTATACTCTCATGTCAATACTTGACATTGGCACAACATTAGAGGAATTATAGTAGAGATGCTCTAAAAGTCAGCGGAGGCATATATAAAAATATTAAATTTCAGTTAAAAATATTAAATTTCAATAAAGACATAATACAAAAGATAAATTTAAAAGGTCAAATTTTAATTTTAAAAAAGTGAGTAGGGGCAGCAGCCCTCAACCCTACGTCCGCCACTATTAAGGTGTTTGAAAGAGTAGTTCAAACCAATAGTTTGAACTATGAACAGTGTAAAACTCTCATATGAAACAATAAAAAGCTACAATTAAGTTTTCACATGTTACAGTTTTTGAATCTAAATTGATAGTTTAAACTACTCTCTTAAATATCATCAGTACATCAAAAATAGTATATCAAAACAATATATGATGAGTGAAATCAGTTCATTGTATACGATAGCTTTGAGACGACACGTAGGCTTTTAACCTTTTCGAAAGAGTAAAAAGAGGTAACATGGTTCGCTTGTGGAGCAATGTAATAGAATGTATTTTATAGAAAGTTATAATAATAATAATATTATTATTATTATTGCCGAATTACTTTAGAAAATCTATTAACTATACCTAGTAGGTGTAGGGTTTCCTTTGTTAATTAGTAATACTTAAATTGAATGATTTTAGTCAAAGGAGTAAATCGCGTTGGGAGCACGCACGTTGACACTTTTGACGTCTTCATCCAATTAAATGTTCTAAATCCAATTAAATGTTCTTATTAGGTTAGGTTGGCTTGAGTGGAGAAAATTTTCTTTGTGTGTGCGTGTGTGAAGTTAATAGCATTAAAGAAGTGACGTGTTAAGCTGGATTAAGTAAAAAAAAAAAAAAAAAATCTTCAGGATAGAATCAGAAAATTAGTATAGGCATGTGTGAGTTATATTTTGTCTTCCATTGTTTTCTCTTTAAATCATGGTTATATATAATTTGCTTAAGAATATTATCCCCTTGAAAAATATTTTATAGACAAGTTAGAGCAGGTTAGTTGGTTGTAAGTCTCTCCACCTCAACTATAGATTGAGGGCTCGAATCACGTTTAACCTCACTAAAAAATAGGTAGCATTCCTCCTTCCTTTATATAAAAAAAAAAAAAAGAAAGAAAAATATTTTATACAAACCAAAGGGGACAACAAAAGAAAAAAAAAGAATGAGTAATATATGAACAACTTACAAAAATGCCCCAAATACATCACCTCATTAACACCCCTTCAAATCACTTATTGAACTGCTACTTTATTAAAAATTGAAGATTTGTTAAAAGATTAAGTTATTCTTCCTTCTAAAATAGAACTTGCCAGATTCCTTTTTGAAACCCACCAGGTTTCATCATGGAACTCGCCAGAACTCGCCTCCGGTTGCCAAAGTGGGGTGCCAGATTGTAACTTACTAGTTTTAACTTGAAACCTATCAGATTCTTACATAATTTTTTTTTTAAACAAAGAAGCACCAATCTCCTCTGGTTGTCGACGCGGGCGTCAGGTTGTAACTTGCTATGTTCTAATTTGAAACCTATCAGATTCCAACTTTTTTTTTTTGAAACAAAAAGTGCCAACTATGTTAGGTCACCGGCACAGGGTGTTGGAGTGTAATAGAACCCGTTAGATTTCGTCCTAAAACCTGCTAGATTTCAATAAAACTGCTAGATTCTATCCCAAAACCCGCTAGATTCCATCCAAAAAATAACCAAAACCACTAAATTTGTCTTGAAACCACTATGGATACTTGTCGCTATCTGCCGCAAATACCATTGTGGTTATCGGCTGGCGAGTACCGTCGTGGTTACTGACCAGCGGCACCATAGTTGTCTCGGCAAATCACAAAAATACACAAAAAACACAAAAATAGCAAACACAATAACTAGATCAAATAATACACACAAAAAAATCAGATCCAAATTTGAAAAAATAGAAAGGAAAAAAAATAAAAAACTAAAATCTCTCTGGGCTTTTTGCACCGCTGGAGATGTTTCGACTGCGACATTTCATTTCGATTGCGTCTAGCCTTGACGACAGATAAGAAGTCCTTCTCGAAGGAGATATTAGAGTATTCAACATGGCTAAAGGGAGATCCTAACAGTTGCACTTCTCCGCCATCTTCTTCATTTACTAGAGACAACTCTCCCTTAGGGCTTCAAGGTTGTCAAAATCGAGACGATCCAATTGCGTGATCTCCTCATCGATCTTGTCCTCCATTGCTCAGAGTTCTGCTATTTGGTTGGTGCTCCGATCTCTTTGCCATCCGATCGTCAGAAAGAGATGAGAGAAAAGGTGGAGACGAGAAAGAGTCGACTTAAAAAAGAAAAAGACACCGGCAGAGAGAGAGGGGTGGCGAGGGGTGATGGTAGACTTTCAGATTTGTTTTTGATCTTTGGTTGGAGAGGACAAGAGAAGGGGTGAAGAGAATAGAAGAGAGAAGGAGGAAAAGAGAGAGAGAGAGTTTTAGATCTGAGTTAGGGTTTTTTTTTATATATTTTTTTGATTTAATTTTGAACTAGGGACAAAAATATAAATTGATAAATTAAATTAAAAGACAAATAACAATAATATGACAGTTTTGAAAAGTGAAAAAGTAGAGGGCTTTTTTAATGAGGAGTGTTTATAAGGGGGCATTCAATGTAGTTTTCTCGTAACATATTGATTTATATTCAAGATGATATTCAATAAGTTATTTATAGGGTATTTGGGAGAACCAATTGTTTGAACCAATTTTAATTAGAAACACTATAATATGTTAAAGCTTTACACTGTGGCATATATTTTTTCGACATTGTAATATGTGAAGCTTTACATTGTAGCAAGTAGAAGTTTTAGTTCTAAATTATATTGTCAAATAGTCTATTAGAGTTATTATGTAATATATAGTATTTGAATGCATAAATTAACTCATGTATATCAACTTTTATTTTTTATTTTTTTTTCTTTACACGGATTATATATCCTGAATTTATTACCAGATTAAAGAGACTTACATGCTTTTTTGTTTTTAACAATAACAATAATGATAAAATTTCTATCAACGTCTTAGTAGATCCTATTCTATTCTTTATGGGGAAGTTGAGTGATGTCTCACCCAACAGGAGGAAAAAAAGGATAATAGTGGATTTTTCATCACCACAAGCTAAGCAAAGATGAAAGAAAAAAAAAATGAAAAATAAAAAATGAAAGAAAAAGTGTGTTATAAAAATAATCCACAAATAATAGTATACACAGCCACATATATGATAATAACATTTATAAAATTACACTAATAAATTATAGAATCTATTTTTCCCGTGTAAATATGGAATTTCCTAAAGCATATTGTTGATAATGGTGAAAATAAATAAAATAAATTGTTTAAAAACAAAGTTGAAACTATAAATTAGAATAAAAAATATTGTAATATATAAGAAAAAATGTATAAAAATTAATCAGAACTGTAATTTTATAGTTTCAGCAGTGTTTCTAAAAAGTTATTTTTAGAGGCATTAAAAAAAAATCAAATGTGCTTGTGGGTAACAATTTTGTAGTTTTTACTTCCCAAATTAAAAAAAATCAATTCTAATCGCATACTTAAATTACCATTTTTATATTAGATTAACTTTTAACAGTTTAATTTGTGACTATTTACATTAAAAATTTACAATGCTCAACACAATTATTTTTGTTCACAGATTAAATCGTTAAAAAATTAATCAAATGGTTAAAATAATATGCTTTATTGCCGGTGTAAAATTGCCTCATGCATTGTAAAAATTCCCATATATATATATATATATATATACACACGTATATGTATATGTATCACTCCTTGTAGCAAGCGGTGAAAAAGAAAATGCATTAATGGTAAAGCAAACATAAGTCCGTACAATCGTAGTGTGGAACCACCACGTGCACCATTCAGCATGATCCATTGATCGACTGGTCTGGCCCCAAAAAAGATAAATAAATTGTAAAAGTAAAAAGGGCTTCTTTTTTTTTTTTTTCACTTGCCAGGGAGAAACTAATGTGAAAACAACATTAGTGACATAGAAGTCCACTAAGCTATTCTTATCCTTGAAATGGAATTGAAAAGCCAGCTAAGAATTAACAAGATGTGCTCTTAATTCTTTCCACGCATTTCTTTTTTGTCCTCATTTCCAAACACCAACTTTGGCAGTTACTTTCCAACCACCTGTTTTGAAATTTATTTCTTAGAAAAGTTACAAATCTATGTATTTGTTTGTCTAAAGAATATTTAGTTAACTGAATTCCAAGCTTAATTATGGAGAAAGAGATAGTAATTAAATAAATTATTCAATTACAAAAAGAAAAGAAGAGAAACTGAAGCTATGGTAGAGCCAAAAGTTCTTCTTGGTTCATCATATATCTTGAATTTTTCCTTGTGTTACGCTTCTAAAATTGATTGGCCGTAATTAAATTACAATAATAAGACCTATAATATTTGTCGGTTTCCTATAATTGTGGTTGCATATAATCAATGATGATGTAGCTCCATGATATGATATGAGATTATTTGTGGATAAGTTATTGTGAGACCTTATATATATTGCTTCTAAGAAATAATCACTCAAATTATCTTGATAAGACCATAATACAATTAACAAAAAAAGAACTTATTTTATGCTATTATTGTGTAGACACTTTGTTGGCAATACGTCAACAAGTTTGGCCAGTCAAAAAAAGATTTTTTTTCAAAAAAAAAAAAAAGAAAGAAAGAAGGAAAGAAAAGAGATGACCCATCTTTAAATTGATTGCATTTATTAGGTGTTGTGCTGGGGAAGAAATATTTGGTAGCCTAAAGTGTACATGCCCCACGACAAAAGAGACATGCTTGTTGGGGTCTTCACGTATGAGCTATGTCAGGCCAGCCAATAATCTCATCCTCCTGGGCCCACTTTAAGAAAACTTGCTAACTGGGCTTTATACAAGTAGGGCAGGCCCTGCCACATCTGAAAATAATAAACAAAAAGGTTAACGAGACAATTGATCTAATTAAGTTTATTGAATTAAAATATAACTTTAATTTATAAAAATTTTATAAATGTCTCATAATGATATCATTAAAATTATTTATATGTAATTATATAGTACAATATATAATATCATTAAGATAATTACTATATCATTAAGGACACTTTTAAAATATTTTGAATATTGTGTTAAATTTTAATTTCATAACAATAATTTAGACACGTATTGTAATTTTTTCTAAAAAAAATAATTTTAGGGAAAATTCGAGCAAATTGCACCATATACCCTAAACTTTTCATCATTTACAAGTTAAATTCCAAATTTTAATTTTGGCATTCAAGACCCTTAATTCGAGATGTCAAAACCGATAAGTTCAAACTTCAAAGTGCCCAAATGCAATTAACCCAAATCCATAAAATAACATACTAGTTAACTTAGAAGAATTACATGTAAGTGCAAGTTAATTTACATCTCTCTTTAATACTTAAATATGAGGATATCACTATCCTTCAACTAAATTTTTAAAAAAAAGGCGAACAATGAATGAAGCACGCCACGATACTTTCTAAGGAAAAAACTAAGGGATAAAGTTGAATAAGAAGGGGGAAAAAAGAGAGAGCCATCGACAAACTCTAAAGGAAGAATTTTATACAAAAATGCTTGGGAGCACGTTGACGACCACCACAACAAATAAAATGTGGTTCCGATCATGATCAAGGATGATTTTACACAAAAAAAATGGATGATTGCTCCTTAAACTTTTTTCTTTACAATATTATATATGTAAGTTTATAAAAATACTATTTTACCTCTCTAAAATTATTTTACACTTCTTAAAATTTTATATCTTCATTTAATTTTTTTGATAATTTTAGTATACATTTGGTCCCCTAAGTAATTTTTTTGGGTCCCTCTGTCTCTGGTCACTATCATCGTGTCCTACGACATTGTACTATAGCTTGTACAAGAATAACGGGATGTGTGGCAGCAAAAAGTTGATCACAAGTGTGTGGCTACAACACTCATCAACTCTTTGGAACTATTTATCTGTGCCTAAAAGGCTAGCACTAGAATCTACTGTAGTCTTGTAGATGATTTGTTATCAACTGCTCGGTTAGATTTGGTTTTTCAATATTCCTTGCAGTTCTTCTGAAGACAAAAACTGTATAGGATCCGAGAAAATCGCCACATCAAAAGTTTTACTTTCACGTAGAAGCTGTGTTGTCTGACATCAAGGAGAGAAATAAGGGAGTCAATATTGCATAAGTGATGTAGCTAAAGTAGGCTGCGTTGTGCACAATAGTATGAGTTTGAAAGGATTTGGTTTGGATTTTTTTTTTTTTTCAAATGAACAAGTTGGATGTGGAATTTTGGCAACCATATGAGTGGCTTTCTAAATTTTATTTTATTTTTTTTATTTATTATTTTAAGTTAGGTTGGAATGTTGAAGGTGAAAGATAATTCATGAGAGTCCCATTGTGTTTAGGTGCCCCAAGACACAACTGACGAGTATTATGAAATGATAGAAAATGCAAGTAATAAGCACTACCTAGGTTTGACAGTTTCATTTTCCAAAAATTAAAATATACAAATATATAATAAGGTATATTTTTCAATACATTATCCATTATAGTGTTTGAAAGCACGGTTAGAATTATACTAGTGTGATTTAAACTATTTTTGTTGTAGTGTTTTTTCTCACAAAATTTAAAACAAAAATAGTTTGAACCACAAGTTCTCCCAAAGGGCTATTATGAAACAATTTTAGTCATATATTTTTGTGTACAGGAATTCTTTTTTCATGCATACCATATGCTAAGGCACCGAAAAATAGAAAAAAAAAAGTGATTAAAAAATGGGGAAGATAGCAAAACAAAAGGACCCCATGTGTCCTTTAAGAGTATGTAGGAGTCACAGGAGTTTTATTTTACTTATTTTTATTTTTTATTTTTATTTTTATTTTTTGGCTAAAAAGGAGTCACAAAATTTTGTTCCCTCGATGACGGAAATGATGAAAATAAACAGTGTGGGGTATGCACTGAAAGCAACATCAGAACCACCCTCTTTAATACCAATTTGCTGTACAAAATTTTAAGTTTCTCATTTATAGGGGCAAACTATATTTATTTGCCTCACTTTAGTTAAGGGCTATTTCTTTCTTGGTCATAAACTGCACATGCAAGTTTGTCTTGACCAATATATCTATATATTAATTGAAGAAAACCGCTTCATTTAATACAAGGATTTTTTTTGTTTTGAATAAAAAAGGGGTTGAAAGATCTAGAACTGCAGCACAAGTTAATAAGCAACTTTTATAGGAGCATTACTACTGGTAGGCCCGGTATTATATTGACATTGTAGCTGTCCCATATTAGTAAATTTCTAGATAAAGAATACAAATTAAGAATTTAAAGCTCTTCAAACTGTTCTGCCAAATCATTTTGAATCACAACTCTGAGCAAGCAGAATGCAGGGGAGGGGAACAGGTAACATTAGATAAAGAAATGCGACTTTGGATTATAAGATTATCAATCATAAATTTAACTTCTTCTTCTTTTGACTCTAATAACACGTACGAACCTGCCCTTGGGAGGGGAACGACATCTGGAAACGGCTGCTAATACCTCATAGGCTGATGAGCAAAAGAAGAAATTCGCCCAAGGAAAGGCTCGCATCTGATTAGCTAGTTGGTAAGGCAATTAGAGATGCAACAATGGGCCGGGGCCCGTGGGTCGGCCCAACACAGCCCGACACTGTTCACGGCCTGGCCCATAAATATTGATGGGCTGGGCTTGGTCAATATATGTCGGCCCATAGGCCGGCCCGACATGGCCCATGGAAAATGATGTACTATGTAAATGTCAGGTTCTAAAAATGATGTCGATAATCATGTAATATGTTAGTAAGAATTATTTACACTATAAGCAAGGGGATAAACAAATTATTAATAGTATTGTTTACACTATATATAAGGAGGTAAATAATAAATTTACACTATAAAATTATTATTTTTACAAATATTTTTAAAACTTGTTATTTACTAAAAGTAGTTTTTTCTGAAAAAGTTATATTTACTAGACTTTCCCCTAATAACTTTAGAAATAAACACTAAGCCCACGGAAAGAAAATAACTTGCCCAAACAAGATAAAGATAAAAGGGATGCCTACTTCGGATTTGTGTAGTAAATTAGACTATCTACCACTTTTGACGTTTTTTTTTTTTTTTTTTTTTTTTTTTTGCAAGTTCCACTTTTGAAGTTTAATTAGTGTCATACACATTACTTTAATATGAAAATTAGGTTTAAATTTTCCACGAAAGCACATGCTATTAAAACTTCAACTCTCTAGAAGTGGTATTCCTTTATCAGAGATCTCTGTCACTCCTAATAGAGTTTTGGATTTCTGTCAATATATATTTATATACATATACATATATATATAGAAATGTATACATACACACCACAACAATTATGCTGGTCAAAAAGATAATCAACTAGATTGTAAGTGATAAACCGCCAGATGCCGCTAGAACCAACAGTGACCACCCGGGTTCGCTGGTTGCAAGTTGCCAAAGAGTATTCTAGTATATTATCATTGATAATTTACTAGGCTACTTTTTGGTTTTCAACACAGATAACCAGTCGTCCAGACTTCGGTCATTTGAAAGTAACTAATAGATTATCACTCATGATCTAAAAGATTATTTTTCTTTTTCAATAAATATTACTAATCGTCGCTCATGCCTGTCGCTCATGCCGGTGTCAAATTCGATATGAAGTGATATTTGATGTGGAATTTAGCATAAAACATTACACATATTTAATTTTAGCATTTAATGTTTATTAGTTGACGTATTAACTTTTTCTTTTAATCATTACAAATTTTCATGATTAGATTATCTTGAAATTAAGAGTTTATTCTACAAGTTTTAGAACTTATCAATCATGACAAAAAGGCCGGTATAATATGGAGATTTTTAGAGTATTTAAGAATATAGATAAGAGTTTTACACTGTAATAACTGAAACAGATAAATTGGATTAAAAGACTTTGTCAAACAAAGTAACAATTAGTGTAAATATGGCATTCACATTTATTGGGAGTTGGACCATAATAATAATAATAATAAAATACTTGCAATAACATCAAACTTTCATTAAGCAAGCACATTAGGAACTACGAATACATTGCACAGAAATATAAACCACATCCCTGTAATGCAGACCTAGACTTTGTCACAAAGAAAAGGTCACTTCTAATTAAGTACTTTATTACAACCACACACAACAAGACAAACACACCAATTAGTGTAAATTGGATTAAAAGACTTTGTCAAACAAAGCAACAATTAGTGTAAATATGGCATTCACATTTATTGGGAGTTGGACCATAATAATAATAATAATAATAATAATAAAATACTTGCAATAACATCATACTTTCATTAAGCAAGCACATTAGGAACTACAAATACATTGCACAGAAATATAAACCACATCCCTGTAATGCAGACCTAGACTTTGTCACAAAGAAAAGGTCACTTCTAATTAAGTACTTTATTACAACCACACACAACAAGACAAACACACCAAGAACCACCCATTTATTTTTTTAATTTTTTTATTTTCCCAAGGTGGGCAATCACACGTCAGATTTCTCTAGACTCATTCATTCACACACAAAAGATGAAATTCAAACATGATTTAAAGCACCCAAAACGGTAGTAATTAATTAACTACACATAAAATATATTATAATTATATAATTTAGATTTTGGGAATATCGGCTTGGTTAGCTAGGGCCTGAGTGCGAGCCTTGACAAGGAAGAACCCTAGGGCATGGCCAGCCACAGCAGCTATGAATATCCCAACGTTGAAGGACATGACGGAGAGCATGACCAAGTAAGAGAAACCGATGCGAAAGGCGTAGACGCCAGCGTGGATTGCCCCGGCCTTGGTCGGGCTCATGCCGGCCCTGACCGTAGGAGAGATGGACGAAACTTCAGCTGCAACAGCCAGAAGAAGCACAAAGAAGAAAGCCAATAAGTACATGCCAATATCTTCATTAGGCCAATTGGGGAACAGGATTATTGCCTTTTTGCCCCAGTAAAAGCTGGAATGCATCATCATAGTCTTGTGTGTTGTGTTGCTCAGGTCGCCGCTGCCGCCGCCTTTCTGGGGGCCCATATCGGACATTTTTTTTTTGTTTCTTGATGAAGAGAGGTGATCAGGGGCTGATCAAGAGAATTTGGGGTTTTGACATAGCGGTGATAATTAGGCTTTTTCTTGGAGTGTAATATGAATGGAGAGAGGAGCTGGAAAGCAACATATTGGAGGAGGTGACGATGTTTCATAGCACAAAAAGGATGTTAATTGGTTATGTTTCTTTCGATTAATTTATCTTTTATGGTTTCTTGTCGGTTTCTTTGCCTTTTTTTTTAAACATAGAAAAGGCGAGCGATTGGTGATACCATGTCCTCCATTCCAAAGAAATCCCGAAATTCGTTAACAAAAGAAACCTAATTCAATTATAGTGTGTTTAATATTTTCACTCATGCTGGTACAGGTCCAACTCATGTAGCCTATTACCCAAGCAGAACCTCTTATGGGGCTATCATTTATCGAACTTAGATGTATTCTTTTATGAGAAGAAATAAAGACATCCTTATCGCTGTATTTTTTTATTAATGGTTTATCTGTTTCTTAATTATTTGCTTATAAGTTAGGATTACATCTTTATTATTACTTCCCAAATTAAAAGAGAATACATATAAGTTATCTTATAGAAGTCATTGTCTGGATACAATTAAAAGAATTAATCTGGTTTTCCAAGAAGAAAAATACACATATAAGTAATTATCAACTGATCATAGAATATAATTCATATTAGGTATTAACTATTTTTTTTTTCTGTGGTAAACTAATTAATTGCAAAATAATAAACTTCTGCTAATCGTATGATCTAGGTAGCTCGAAATTAGAAAATTGTTGAGGAGAATTTGTATACAACTTAACTTGTATTACATAAAGCGTACTTTGATATTAGTGGTGTTCACATTAATTTTGTTTTCAAGCATTTTGACTCTTTGCCTTTGCTTTGCCGTTCAGATGTTGCCTTTATGCTGGAGATATTTAACGCCAAGAAAGCTTAAAAGAATAGTGATAAGGAAAAAATAGTAATGACATAGGGGGCAAAAAAAAAAAAAAAAGAAGAAGAAAGTTTTAGTCAAGTCATACAAGTCCATGACTTTTAATAAAAGGAAGGATTCCACCCATGAGTGAGATCTACTTTGTGAGTGAGGAAATCGTGTAATTTTACAACTCCCTTTATAACGCTTTATAATAGAGTTGGTAAAGTGATTTGGAATGTAATTCAAATCATAAAGTTATAATTGGGTGTTTGAAAAATAAAAAATATAGTAAGAATTAAAAATTGTTGTACGTGAGAGTTTTGTATTGTAATTTATTTATTTTTATTATTGTAATACGTGATAACTTTATATTATAACAATTAAAAGTTTTGAGTAGAAGTAATTTTGCCAAACACCCTGCCCTTTTGCTTTAGAATTCACGTTTCTCATCGGCGTTCAATCCTTGCTCATCCTCTTCTCCAAGGTAAGTTATCAACTTTAGAGCAGCGGAAGAAAAAACTCTACTTGCAAAATCAAGTCTTTTTTGGCTTTTATTTGTTATCCAAAATCAATATATGCGTGCTAAACCTCCTCCTCTTCATTGGGTTTTCTTGCAATACGAATTTCTTTTAACTTTTTTTTTTTCTGAAAACGAATTTTTTAATCTCATTTCTTCCATTATGTGTCTATGCTTCCTCTTTAGTCTATTTTGCTATTTTTTTAATGAACCATTTTTCATTTTTTTGTAGATTACCAGAGATCTGAACTTAGATAAGAAATTGACAAGGAAGGTGTCCAAAGTGTTGATATTACTATGGATGATGATGGGGACAAAATTACGGAGCCTTGCAATGCTATGAATTTTAGTTCACATGAAGAAGCATTTTCATTTTATTTGAAATATGCGAAGTCGGGTGGATTTGGAATTTTGAAAAAAAATCTTGTCGCTGATAAAAAACAAGTGAGTTCATTGATGTGAAATTTGCTTGCACAAGGTATGGAACAAAACGTAAATCTAATGCTTTAAATCCACGTTCTTGCTTGAAGATAGATTGTAAAGCATCATTGCATGTAAAGAGAAGATTACATGGACAAAGAACACAATAATGAATTATACCCAGATTATTCTCATTACTTTCCATGCCACAGAAGTATTACCTCTTCAAACGAACACAATATTGATATTTTGCATACTGTTGGTGTTGGTACAAGTAAAATTTTTGTTCCAATGGTGGATATGAAAATATTGGATTTTTGGAAAAAGACACTAGAAATCATTTGGATAAAGAAAAACCTTTGGCTTTAGAACAAGGACATGCTAAGGCAATGCTTGAACACTTTATGCAAATGCAAGAACAAAATCCAAATTTCTTTCATGCAATGGACTTGGATGAAGAACAACCTCTGAAAAGTGTACTTTGGATTGATGCAAAAAGTCAAGAAGATTATAAGATTTTTGGCGATGTTGTCTCTTTTGACACAACATCCATTACAAACAAATACAAGATGCCATTTGCTCCATTTATTGGAGTGAACAATCATTTTCTGTCCACACTACTTGGAAAGAGCTTTGCTGGCTGATGAAACTACATCGACATTTGTTTGGCTAGTGCAAACATGGGGTAGAGCAATGGGTGGAAAAGCTCCAAATACTATACTTACCGACCAAACAAAGCTACGAAAGCAGCGATTAAGATTGTTTTCCGAATACAAGGCATCGCTTCTGTTTGTGGCCCATGTTGAAAAAGAAATTTCTGAAAAAACTAGGCCATGTGATAAAGAAAAATGACCACTTTATGAGAATTTTCAACAATATTTGTGTTCAAATTCAAGGGCAGTGAATGATTTTGAGAAGAGATGGTGGAATATGATTGAATAATTTGATCTTCAAGATGATGAGCGGCTTGGGTCTTTATGGGAAGATCGTCAGTATTGGGTTCCTGCATTCATTAGAGATTACTTTTTTTGCTGGAATATCATCCACTCAAAGGTCAGAAAGTATAAAAGCTTTTTTTTGATAAATATGTTTGCAAAAAGACTTCACTGAAAGAACAAGGTAGCTTTACAGGATAGATAAGAAAAGGAAGTTCATGCAGATTTTAATACAAGGCACAGAACCAATTGTAAAATCTCCATCACCTTTTGAGGAGCAAAATGGCAACAATTTATACTCACGAATTTTTCAAAAAATTTCAAATTGAGGTTTTAGGAGTGTCTACATGCTTCTTTCAAAGAGAAAAAGAAGATAATACAATCAAGACTTTTAAAGTTCAAGATCTTGACAAGAGAGAGTATTTGATTGCTCATGTCAAATGTTTGAGTATAATTGAATTCTTTGTAGACATTCGATATGCATTCTTCAATCTTTTGGGGTTTTTAATGTTCCCTCACATTACATATTGAAACTGTGGACCAAAGATGCAAGGAGCTTATACTCAGCAACGCGTGTGCCCCATGCAATACAGTCCAAGAAGCAACGATTTGAGGAGTTACACAATAAAGCTATTAAATTCATTGAATTATCTGAAGAGAGTTTTGATATTGCATATTGTGCATTGAAGGAAGCATTGGAAGAATGTGTAATCACAAATCTTTCTCTCAAGGAATCCATTGATTCTACAAATGTCCTTTTCCAGACCTTCAAATGTCTAAAGAAGTTCATAGGCGTGAAAATATTTTGATAAAGAAGTGTTTATCTGTCAGCCAAAATTATAACTTTTTTCTATTTTATCTCTCTCTCTCTC
Organism: Artocarpus hirsutus; assembly: GCA_946598075.1. NCBI lineage: Eukaryota > Viridiplantae > Streptophyta > Magnoliopsida > Rosales > Moraceae > Artocarpus > Artocarpus hirsutus. The sequence goes on from CAMOHE010044033.1 coordinate 32,688, forward strand.
TCACTCTCTCTCTCTCTCTCTCTCTCAAAAGGAACTATTTTATTACTCTTTGATACTCTAAAATGTTATGTTTTTTACATTAAAATGTTATCTTGTGATTGTCTTAATATTTAAGTACTCTCAGTGTATTTTTTGAAATATTTTGTGTTTGTATTATTTGTTATGTTTATCTTCTGCATAATTTTTTTTTTTTTTTGGAAAACAAGTCATGCTAGATGACGATACGTGTGTGTGTGTGTATGAATGTTGAGAACTTTTGTGGGGAAAATATTGCAATATACGGTTTTGAGAATAAACATTCACGAATTAAATTAGTTGAGTTTTGGATGTGTCTTTGATGCTAAGTAATAAAAATAAAATAAAAATGTATCTTACAAAACATTTTGTACGGTGTAATTGAAGGAAAAGCACATTAAAAAATCCTTCCAAAATTCATTATTTGGTGAAAAAAAGAATGGCATAAATATTATAAAGTGTCAAATAATGGTCTTTAAATATGCTTTTTTTTATACGAAAATGAGCTGATACATGATAATAGCAGAAGATAGAGAGTGACAAAAAAAGTAGCCTGAGCATTTCTCTATTTTCTAAGGCAATATAAGTATGCAGTACAAAAAACTAAACCTTTAGTCACAACAGTTTTATCAAAACTTTTAGTCACAAATTTTGCAGTGATTAATATATATCCACCTAGTTATAATTTTAATTGAATTTTTGTTGTGGCTAAAAGTTTTAGTTACAATAAAAATTCAATTAAAATTGTACTAGTGACTAAATACACATTAGTCACACAAAAATAATGTGACTAAAAGTTTTTCTAAAAACTAATATGATTAAAAATCTAGTTTTTTTTTTAATGACATAGTATATGCACATTATTTTTATTTACAATATTATACTAATATTTTCTAAAATTAATTATTCAAGCTATGTCACAATCAAATGAGTTCTTAAGTCGCTTTCATCAAATTAAATACGTAAGATACAACTTGTGCTGCATGGCATTGGCTTAGGAAATACATAACTGATGAAAATTCCATGTCAACCAGACTCGATAAGCATGTCCTTGCTTTATCCTCAATCGCAACTAATAAGTCGATGATGATTTAATTTCCTTGAAACGAAGCATTAATATTTTTATTCTTTAGTAATTGGCCATTGATGCTCAATCTAGGGTGAGGATCATCTTCTACCACACATGTACAATATTCGTCAAGTCATGTGTGTGTTTAGTTTGGTTGAAAAAGAAAAGGTTTAATTGACACTGTTGGTCCTTGAACTTTGGAGCATAGTAAAGTTTTAGTGCTTGGAACTTTTAATTGATAAAGTAGTCCTCGAACTTTTGTTTTTTCAGACAGTTTTGGATCTTAACACTAAATTGATGGTCAATTTTCGTAATTTAACGTAGATAAATACATTCTTGTTACATAAAAACTGAAAATTTTACATAAATAGTTATAATAAATGTAAAATGCTATAGTTTTCACTAGGTTTTAATGGTAGGAAGGAGAAAATTTTGCTTATAACATAACTTTTTTTTTTTGTAAAATTTTAAGTTATCATGTGATAAATATGTGATTATTTACGTTAAATTTTAAAAATTGATTGTCAATTTTTGTGTCAAGGATCAAAATTGTCAAAAAAACAAAAGTTCAAATTCTTAAATAACATGGGTGAAAATGTCAAAAAAAAGTTGTGTTTTTTTTTCTAATTTTTTTATTTGTCTTTATGTAATAGTTTTTACGTTCATGATATTGTCCAATAATCTGATCCTTAATTGTTCTTTATATCAAGAAGATTGGGAAAAACACGTGATATACATATATACGTTCCCTAGGCCAAGAAATACTGTTTGAAACCAAATCAACCAATGCGCATTCGGGAATTATGAACTCAAAATTGATCCTATGAAAAGGAAAAGAAAAAAAATGCATCCATTTTACATAGTTTTGTATTCTTAAAATGTTTTTTTCTTAAATAAACAAATCGTCGTATTACAATATTTTTCCCGTAAAATGTAATTTTTTTCTTTAGAAATCAACGTCTTGATTAAGATATTAGTGACATTTAATTATAATGACTTGTGGAAGTTTGAAGTGGTATAACTAACTTTCATTATAATGGGAATAAAAAGCCTTAGGTTTGGAAAGGTTCATTAGCATTCACACTTGTATTTTACGCAACTAACTTTTTGATATTTCAATGATCGAAAAAGCTTTTCAAAATTATTGGTGTGCCGATGGATTGTTGCTATAAAGAAGACATTTTCATTGCACTTTGAAAAACAAAATTGAAAAAAAAAAGAGAGAGAGAGAGAGAGCAAGAATGAACAAATAAAATTAGGAATTATTTTACTCAATAATTATTTTCAACTTCATATTATACGTGTGTGTCTATATATACAACCACCAATTAAGAAAAAAAAAATTCCTTGCTTACACACTTGAATAATAATAATTTTGCTATAAACCATACATAAGCTCTAGAGGAAGTTCTATGTTGATCACGTTAACTTATTTGAGAGATATTACCCATATTTTGTGTTTGTTGAAAAGCATTTTTTCTAATATTTTGGGTCTGCTTAAAATTTTACGAAACTAGTGGTAAATTTGTTCCTTTAGGTCAAACTCAACAACAACTTCTTATGACTCTTGTTTTTTTTTTCCTCCTTAAAAAAAAACATGGAGGTGGGAGATTATTGTACTAGAATCAGATATGGAATTAGCTTTGCCTGCAATCACCTATAATACTTTAATTAAAAAATCTAGATTTTGCAAATTGCAACTTAAGAGGTAGAATTAATAGTTATTACCAAACACTAATTACGCATGAGTATTTATTTAAAGAATAGAAAAAATCGTGAAATTTTTTATTCTCAAAATAATTGATTAATAATAAATTCAGTAATTAGTGTTTGGTTACAGGTTTGTCCATAAGTTTCAAAGAGTAAAATTGTCCTTTTATGATTTAAAATTCATTTTAAAAAAGTGAAACCGGGGTGCTTGGAAGCAATGATTCAAACCTACTTATTTTAGTTAAATCACTGTAGCATGTAAGAGCTTACACTGTAACTCATTTTTTCTTGATATTCTAACTCATGAGAGTTTATACTCTAACAACCAAAAGTTTTAGTTGAAATTAAAAACACCAAATGCTCTATTAAACTAAAAAACACATAGCAGAAATTCCTCTAAAACAAAAGACAAATAGAGTAGAACACTAAGGGTCTGTTTGTTAGTATTTTCAAAATAGGTGAAAATAGTTTTATTTTGGAAAATAAGAATTTTTTGAAAATTATACTGAGAGTGCTTTTGAAATTTTTGTCTTAAAAAACTTGCAAAAATATTTTCAAAAATTCTTGAAACAATACCAAACGGGTTCTAGATATCCCACGATTTCTTGATAAGGTGGGACCTTTTAATGTGGTACAATGTAGAGAGCTTGTATAGACGTGAACGTTGAATGGGTCATTCACATTGCGCCCTCTTGAACGGGTGCGCACACGTGCCTGCAGGACCTTGCTCTTATTGGAACGTCAAGAAAATATAGCCTTTCAAGCTCAAAAAATGACAATCAATGACATAAATGTTGTGCAAATGACCAAGTCTATTATTTTATGCTAGGTAGCATGAATTTTCAACTCAGCTGTCAACTACTTGGTTACCTTTTGAATCTTGTCCTATAATGTACATTTTATTGTGGTTTGGATTTGGTAACGTGTACATTATATCAGACACAAAAATCCTGTTTGGTGGCTCTCTGAATATCTAAACTCTCTATGTGAACATGATCTCATCTTTTTCATTTTCTTCTTGAGTATTTATTTATTTATTTATTTTGTGGAAATTCCTTCACATATTGTTAAGCTGGGGAAGAGAAAGAATCAAAGATCCCAAATTAATTGATGTCAGGAGTTTCATCATCTAGATAATCTTCAGCTAATTTTCATGTCTTCATCACTTTCTGTGTTGCCTTCGTCCTTCTTGTTGGAGCTTCTTTAACAAGAGCTCAGAATGAAACTCATGCCACTACAAATGCCTCTGAAGGTGACCTCTCTCTCCTCTCTTTCTATATATAGATATACAGCGACAGAGTCAGGATTTCGAGTCAGGAGGGCCAAATTTTTTTTGTCAACATTATTCTAACATCTATAAAAAGAAGTGCGTATGTTGATCATGTCATTTTTCAGTCCTTTATTGTTTTTGAACCATAGTTTATAATTAGATTGGAGATATTATATAACATAACAATAATAAAACAAACATTGCAAGTATTTGTATTAAAAATACACATTAAAATAATACACAGAGAGTTTACAAACATAATATGGATATGTTTCAAGAGTACAAAGTGCTCCATTTAATTAGCTGAAGAGTACAAAGTGCTCCATTTAATTAGCTATCCTAACCATACATGCATGGAGATTACAGAAGCATCGATAAAGAAAAGATCAGACCTTAAACGGGATGCGTTTCAAAAATACTAGTTACTACGTAATATCAATTATACTGACACTAGAGTTAATGAATCTAAAAGCTTTAAAAATAGCATGTCATAAAAAAATTACAAGATTTGGAGTATAGCGGTAATTCAGGACACATGAAATACAAACAAACATGAGGTTACTAGAAATGTTAGTAACAGGGTTATAACCAATGGGGTTAAATAGAATTGTTTTAGAGGGAAATGTTAAAGAATTTTGTGAGTAAGATGAGAGAATGGAGACTTGAATTTTTTAGAAATAGGAATGTGTTACCATCTCCGGTTACTCTTACATAAAAAGTTTCACTCCCATCCCATTAGATGTGTCCTTGACAAAGCTCTTGAAAGACCTTTTATTGAAGGATCTGCTAGTTTCTTGTTAGTCCTAACATAAACAACATTAATAACACCATCGGTTATTAGTTCTTTCACATATTCATGTCTCAAGCTAATGTGTCTAGACTTTCCATTATAAACTTTGTTATAAGTTCTAGACAATGTAGCTTTACTATTGTAGTATAAAGATGTGGACTTAGCTTTGTCTGCAATCACATATAATAATTGAATTAATAAATTTAGATTTTGCAAATTGCAACTTAATAGGTAGAGTTAATAGTTATTACCAAACAATAATTGCACATAAGTATTTATTAAAAAATGGAAAAAATCATGAAATATTTTATTCTTAAAATAATTTGTAAATAGTAAATTTAGTAACTAGTATCTGGCTATATATCCGTAAATTAGAAAGAGTAAAATTTTCATTTTATAAGTCAAAATTCATTTTTGACCAAAAAAAAAAGGTGGAATCGGGGTGTTTGGAAGCAATAGTTCAAACCTAATTATTTTAGTTAAAATCACCGTAGCATATGAGAACTTACACTATAACTTTTTTTTTAATATTATAACATATAAGCATTTAATACTATAATAATTAAAAGTTTTGATTGAAACTAAAAATACTAAATGTTCCGTTAAACTAAAAAACACATAACAAGAATTCTTTTGAAAAAAAAAAAAAACAAACAGACTAGACATCCCACCATTTCTTGATAAGGGGGGACCCGTACACTTTAGAGAGCTTGAACAGACGCGAACGTTGAATGGGTCATTCACATTAAGCCTCTTAGACGGGCGCGTGCGCATGCCTGCAGGACTTTGCGCTCATTGGAACGTCAAGAAAAGACAAGCCGTTCAGGCTCAAGAAATCACAATCAATGACACAAATGTTATGCAAGTGACCAAGTCTATTATTTTATGCTAGGTAGCATCAATTGTCAACTGAGTACGTGTACATTACATCATGAACAAATATGCTTTTTGGTGGCTCTCTGAATATTTAAATTCTCTCTCTGTATGATCATGATCTCATCTCTTTCATTTTCTTCTTGAGTTTTTCTTTTTTGAGATTCCTTCATATATTGTTAAGCTGAGAAGAGAAAGAATCAAACATTCCAAATTAATTGATGTCAGGAGTTTCATCATCTAGACCATCTTCAGCTAATTTTCATGTCTTCATCACTTTCTGTGTTGCCTTCGTCCTTGTTGTTGGAGCTTCTTTAACAAGAGCTCAGAATGAAACTCAACCCACTACAGATGCCACCGAAGGTGTCCCCTCTCTCTCTCTCTCTCTCTCTCTCTCTCTCCTTTTTTCCTTTAAGAGTGTTAATTTTGAGTAAGTGTAGTTTTGGATTTTATAACTCACTATAAGTACACATATAATTTGGTTTATGCTTTCCAAGCAAAAAAATTGAGGGAAAAAAAACTGCGTTATGTCTAGAAAGAACAAGCTTATTTGGGAGAACCAAAAAAAACAAAACAAAACAAAACAAAACAAAAAAACAAAAAACAAAGGAAAAAAAAACACATTTTCTTAAGGATGAGTTTTACAAGGATTGAATTAATATCATTCTTGAATTGTCTAAAATCCTCACGTGGCAGTGTTTGGTGAGATCTAAGAAATGGCGGTCCATATGAACTTTTTCGCCCCTATCTTTACATCACATAATTTGGTTAGCTTTAATTTTTAGACAAAAAAATAATACAATGGCTTGTTTGGAAGGGCTTGTTAAAAGCTGTTTTTTATTTTTTGAGTCCAAAAGCTACTTCTAGAAGTGTTTAGATGAACTCTCAGAAAAACTTTTGCTCTTTAAAACTACTTCTTGTCAAAGCTATAAAATATAACTTCTTAAAAATACACTTATGAAATAGACTTGAAACTTATACCAAGGTATTAATAATACATTATAAACTTAAATATAAAATTTTTATAATTCTTAAAAATAATTAAAATTATTTTAATCTATTAAAGCTCTTTTAAAATATAGTTTTACATACTTACTAAAATGTTATAATTTTTGTTTCTCTCTCTTTCAATTAATACTTACTAAAATGTTACAATTTTTGTTTCTCTCTCTTCTACTAATTAAAATTACAAGCAAAAAACTACATCAAACATAGCAAAAAAATGAATAAATAAAAATTGAGGCATAAAAGTTCCACAGCCGATAGGGATCCCGTTATGAATTTTGTCCATATGTGATCCAAGTTTTTGAATCATATGATTGATTCACACGTGTAAGTTTACATAACTTGGTTGCAGTGAGAATTTTGAATTCGATATTTGCCCAATGGAACATAAAGGCTGACAGTGAAGTATGGAATAAAAGTGGGAATCCTTGCAGTGGAGCCGCCATAGACTCCTCCGGATTCGACAGTAACAATCCCTTTATCAAATGCGACTGCTCTTTCGAAAGTGGCACTCTTTGCCACATTACTCAATTGTAAGTGCCATTTTATACGTTATTGTATATATATACACGTACGTATATATATTTATCCATGTATGTATATTTTATTGTATTAATATATATTTTGACAGTAGTAAAGCCATTTGTAGTTGAGTGGACCACATTTAACTTATTGATTTTTACTCAAAATTTATTTTAAAAAATTTTAGTTATAACCTTATTTTACATAAAAAATTATAAATATGTGTTCACTAGAGATTTGAAATATATTATTGGCTCCCTATTTTTTTTAAAAAATTATTATTTATGTCCCAATATAATAATCAAAGGGTTAATTTTGATTTGTACCCTTAATTCTATGTTGATCCCTAACATTTCAAAAGTCCAATTTTGGTCCTTAATCTTTAAGTTTGTTTCATATTTGGTCTTTCCGTCAGTTTGATGTTAAATATATAAAGAAATATTCTTAAAATGTCTTTGGTCCCTAATCTATTATTTTGTTTCAGTTTTTGTCCCTCCGTAATAACCAAGAGTTATTAGAGACTAAGTTTGAAAAATCTAAAGTGAAAAAATTAAATATAATGATTTTGATGCATGTAATTTTTTTTAAAAAAAAACAATTTTATCATAGTGTAAGTAAGTTGAATTTTAATTTAGAAAAAAATAAATTGAATTTTCTATATCATTAAATAAGTATTAGATTAAGGACTAAATGTAAAACAAAATAACAAAGTAATAGACTAGGAATTAAAAATGAAACAAAGTAATCGATTAGGGACCAAAGTAAAATATTTTAAAAATATTCCCTTAAAAATTTTACATTAAACTGATGGAGGGACCAAATATGAAATAAACTAAAAGATACGGGACCAAAATGGAAATTTTAAGATGTCAGGGACTAAAATGAGATTGAGCATTAAGCTCAGGGACCATTTGCTGTAAAGCTCAAGGACCATTTGTGAAATTAACTCTAATCAAAATATATAACTATGTTTGTATACAATAAAAATTGTTAGTAATTTTTTACGTATTGTCCCTATTGAAAAAAAAAATCTGGCTCCATCACTGATTAACCTATTACATTTGACTAATTCATAAGATGATAGAGATATCAAGTTATCTACTAAACTTTTTTGGATTCAGTATTATGCTTTTTTGTTTCATCATTTTGCCCTTTTGTAACAAAACCATTAACTAGTCGATAGAATACACTCACATGCTTAGTCAATGAAGGGTACTTAAACAAAACTATCAAAATAAATTTAAAAATTGCAAAAAAAAAAAAAAAAAAGGGAAAAGAAAAAGAGAGAAAAAGAAAACTATACAAGCTCGTTGGCGAATGAAGTATGTGAAGGTTAAATTCAATTAAATCAATCTTAAAAGCATGCTTTGTTTAAAAGACTCTTTATTGATCACTAATGTGAGGTTCACACAATTGATTCCATTGAGTTTTAAAGGATTTTTGTGACTGAAAGACCAAATATGGGACAGAGAGTATAATTTAGTGTGCAATTTATAACGTTTTAAAGTTCAGGACTAAAATGGGATAAAAAAATACTTTGGCGGCCATAATTTAGCAAGTCAATTATTGTTTTCTAATTAGCGTGAATCTCTTTATAGAAAGTTCTAGTGTAGTAATTAAAATTTGGGAACTTATTTATCACTACTTGGTAAAAAAAAAAATGATAGACGATTTGGAATCCCTACTGTCCTGCGCCAATCACTTTTCTTGGGAAATGATACTTTGTAACATGTCTTATGTCATGTGTAGTAGTCTTGTTTGGATAAGCTTTAGAAAATAAATAAGACAAGCATGTATAGTATTTTAATGTCAATTACTCTAATTTTTATGTTTAATTTGTCACCAAAACTTTGCTTGCAGGAGAGTATATGCACTGAATGTTGCTGGGCCAATCCCAGAAGAGCTCTGGAATCTGAATTACCTCTTCAATATGTATGGCTTCTTTGACCATTTTCATTGATCTCTTCTCCTTAAGGCCAACTTCATTTTTATTTGTCACATGGCAAATTTTCCACTGAAATTTAGGTTTATGCTCCTTTTGTTACAGAAATTTGGCCCAAAATTACCTAACAGGTTCTCTTTCTCCATCCATTGGCAATCTCACTCGCATGCAATACTTGTAAGTCTACTCAAAATTTTAGCTTGAAATTAACAAGACAATGTAAATATTTATGTTAAAAATGTTTTTTTTTTTTGGTTCATTTTTGGTGTTCTTTTTTTTTGGTTACACTCAGGAGTCTTGGCATAAATGCCTTATCAGGGGAGGTACCAAAGGAACTGGGACTACTTACTGAGCTAATATCTTTGTAAGTTATTGGGATTCTCAAATCTCAATAGCAATCTTATTATTGTTATTTTTTTGTTCAGAAATTTCATTTTTCAATTGAAAATTATAGATAATGAATTGAACCGGACCTTAAACTCTTTGGACACTAATGTCACATTGTTATTTTTTGTAGGTCCTTTAGTTCAAACAACTTCTCTGGTCCTCTGCCATCTGAGCTGGGGAGCTTGTCAAAACTACAACAACTGTAAGTTTGTTTGTCAAACTCCTTTTTCTTTCCCTCTTTCTTTTTCTGATTAAAGTTTTTCAAAAACATTTTCTGATTCCTCCATTTTATTACTTATCTTGTTCATTCCACAGTTACATTGATAGCTCTGGAGTTAGTGGAGAGATTCCTTCAACATTTGCAAATCTACGAAACCTGACAACTCTGTAAAACCTTCATCATTTTTTTTCTACCCAATTCAATCAATATCTTACAAAATGACTATTTTGAAAAAGAAAAAAAAAATTGAGCATACTTTTCTAAGGGAATAATTTCACTTGTTTCAGATGGGCATCAGATATTGAACTCACAGGAAGAATACCTGACTTCATAGGAAATTGGACAAGTCTCAATACCTTGTAAGAGGATCTGACCAGATATTTTTCTGTGTATTCATTCAACTGATTCTATCGATATTAGGCCTATGCCTTCTTTGAAATCTGAGTCAACTTTAAAACTCTAGAAATTTATGATTGATAGTTTGTTATTTGCGTGTGTTTCTGAAGGAGGTTTCAAGGAAACTCTTTTGAAGGACCAATACCATCCTCATTTGCAAATCTGACTTCTCTGACAGATTTGTGAGTTGCTATATTCATACATATGCCTACTAGTCACTTTCATATCTATCTGCAGATTCATAGAGCTGACTAACCATGTTGTATCTGGTATGTCGGTAGGCAATTAAGTGAAATATCGAATGCGAATTCTTCTCTCGCATTTATCAAGGATATGAAGTCTCTAAGCACCTTGCAAGCAGAATTTTTTTTTCCTTTTGCTATTACACACAACCATTTACTTCATAATACATCTTTGAGTCCAGTCTATCAACTCATTTATGTCACCTGTAGGGTGCTAAGGAATAACAATTTCACCGGTTCGATTCCATCAGATATCGGGGACTACAACCAGTTGACACAGTTGTAAGTTGTGTTAACTTTTAGTCTTTGTTCGTGGTAGTTTTCTAGCTTTTAATTTTAAGTCATTAAGGTTTTTTTTAAATTATTTTCCAGGGATTTGAGCTTCAACAAATTAAATGGACGGATTCCAGACTCTCTTTTCAACTTGAGTTCACTCACTGTTCTGTAATACATCTTCTGTCTTTGATTGCATCAGATGCCTTGTGAAAGCTATCCTTAATGAGCTGAATCATATTTTTCTCTTTCCTCAAATCAGGTTTCTTGGAAACAACAGCTTCAGTGGTTCATTGCCTCAGGAAAAAAGCACCAATCTTCTTACCATGTAAGTTATAATTAGAAAAGTTGTGTCAAGAGTTGACTATGTTTAGCAATGTTCTTGGTAAAGAACTCAAAAATTAATGCTCTTATACTATGTTTTGCCTGCAGAGATCTTTCATACAATGATCTAGTGGGTAGCATTCCTTCATGGGTCAACGGAACAAATTTATATCTGTATGTCTTGCCTGATATCCAATTAAAGACCAGTTCTTCCTTTTCTTTTATTAAATTTCATTGTTCTACTAAGAAGGGTTCCATACTTTTGTGAATTTTGTTGACTTTTTAGTTTGCTGCTTTGACATGCTCTTTTGAAATAGTTTTCAATAGTATTTGCCTATATGGTTTCCTTCTATAGAGTAATGAGCTTGGCTTTTATACCACAGGCTTCATTTCTTTACATGTTACCATCTAATATTTTCTTCTTTTTCTTCTTTTTTTTGTTCTTTGATGCAGTAACTTGGTTGGCAACAACTTCACAATAGAAAGTACAGACAACAGGTGATTCTTCCAAGTATTTTAAATAATAGAATTCCTAATTATGTTTAAAACTTTTAAGTGGTGTTTTTTCTCTATTTGCTTTTGTTTCTCAAATGACACTGCTTAAGGATTGAACTGCCTTCTTCTTTCAATAGATAACTATAATATTTTATCTAAGTTCATCCCTCTTCTTCTTTCAGAGATCTTCTTTCAGGATTGAACTGCCTCCAAAAGGATTTCCCCTGCAATAAAGGCAAACCCATATGTAAGTAGAATTTCACACTTCCATGTATTTCACTGACTTGTCCAGCTTTTGATGTGCAATTTCCCAGAACATATCAGATAAACAACAAGTTTTTTGGACTCTTATGCAGATTACAACTTTGGAGTTAACTCTGGTGGTCCTCAAATCACATCATCCGATGGTAGCATTGTTTATGAAAGTGATACTGAGACTCTTGGTCCAGCTAACTACTCTGTGACCAGCACCAACAGATGGGCAGTTAGCAATGTCGGACTTTTTGCAGGAAATAGCAAGGCTAGTTACATAAGTACTTCGTTGTCTCAATTTACAAATACTTTAAACTCAGAACTTTACCAGACATCAAGGCTTTCTGCCTCATCATTAAGGTATTATGGTCTAGGACTCGAGAACGGTAACTACACTGTGCAACTCGAGTTTGCAGAAACAGCTTTTGAGTACTCGCAGACTTGGAAGAGTGTCGGCAGGCGTGTATTTGATATCTATGTCCAGGTATTATGAAAATTTTTCTCAAGTGAAATTTCTTTGTTATTTGCCTATATTTTCAACAAAGCCAATGCAACTTCTTTTCCTTACTCTTTGTGCTTAGGGGAATCTTGTTTTCAAAGATTTCGACATCCGAAAGAAGGCTGACGATGTACCTCTACGGGCTGTTCAGATGGAATATAAGGCTCTAGTGTCAAATAACTACCTAGAAGTCCATCTCTTTTGGGCCGGGAAAGGAACTTGTTGCATACCTGCACAAGGTACCTATGGACCTTCTATTGCTGCCATAAGTGCTACCCCCGGTAATAAATTTGGACCAACATTTTCATATGCCATTTCTATTTTGGTTTTAGCATTTAAGGACTGTTTCATTTTATGTCATGTATCATGTCGTTTAACTAATGATGTTTTGATATTGACACAGATTTCACACCAAAAGTGAGTAACAAACCTCCAAGTGATAGCAAGGATAGGACAGGTCTGATTGTGGGAATTTCTGTTGGTGTTGGGGTTTTAGCCCTTCTATCTATTTTTATGATCTTCTTTGTCATCCATAAAAGAAGGAAGTCTAAAATGTGTAATGACGAAGGTAATTTCTTTATCTGTTGAATGCTTTTTTTTTCCCCTGAATTTTAGACTAAATGTCACATTACACACTGTTAGTTTGTACCCAAAAAAAAAAAAAAAAAAAAGCATATTGACTACTAGTTGATCTGCAGAGCTCTTGGGAATGGATGTAAAACCATTCACCTTCAGTTATGCTGAACTAAGGACGGCCACAAATGATTTCGATCAGGCTAATAAGTTGGGAGAAGGAGGATTTGGACCTGTCTACAAGGTATTAGTTCTTCAATCGACTTCGTTATAACCTACTAAAAGTTTATTAAGTGTTGCTTATTTTAACTAGACTTAATTATAATGTGCAGGCTAAACAATTGACCTTTAGTAATACCAAAAAGTCCAGCAGTTGGAAGAAAGATAAAGAAATTTTTAATTTTCTAATCAAACTTTGAATTTTCACAGGGAACACTTGCAGATGGAAGAGTTATTGCTGTGAAGCAGCTATCACTCACTTCCCACCAAGGGAAAAACCAGTTTGTGACTGAAATCGCCACAATATCTGCTGTTCAACATCGAAACTTGGTGAAACTGTATGGATGTTGTATTGAAGGAGACAAAAGACTTCTTGTTTATGAGTACTTGGAAAACAAGAGTCTAGATCAGGCACTATTTGGTATGAGAATAACATTAATATTTTTTTCTACACAAGTGCATGTACATAGAAGCCTTAAAAAAACAACCTTGAAACAAATTAGTTAGTCTAATAATATCTATAAATGGCCTGGATATTGTTCAGGGAATCAAAGCTTTCGGCTGAATTGGTCAACTCGATTCGACATTTGCATGGGCATAGCAAGAGGTCTAGCCTATCTTCATGAGGAATCAAGGGTTAGAATTGTACACAGAGATGTAAAGTCCAGCAATATTCTGCTGGATTCTGATCTTGTCCCCAAAATATCAGATTTCGGTTTGGCCAAACTTTATGATGACAACAAGACTCACATTAGTACTCGTGTTGCTGGAACAATGTAAGATCTTGATCACCTTAGTTCTCTTTGTTACTTGTCAATGTATTACTAATCATTTGTTGACTTAAAGTTGTTGATGATGTTTTAGTGGGTATCTTGCACCGGAATACGCCATGCGCGGGCATCTTACGGAGAAAACTGATGTTTTTGCCTTTGGGGTTGTGGCTCTAGAGATTGTCAGTGGCAGGTCAAATTCTGACAGTAGCTTAGAAGAAGAAAAGGTTTATCTTCTTGAGCTGGTAAGGAAAACAAACTTTAAGCATCTTTTATTCGCTTACCAAATGAACTACTTTCGTATTTTTTTTTCTGGATTTTTGCGTTATTAGTCCACGAACAATTAACATGGGGCAGTTCAGACTATGAACGATTAGCATTTTGCACCTTATGCAACTTTTAAAAAAAAAAAAAAAAATTAAGTTAAACGCAATAGCATGTGATACATCTTTTGAATTTTAAGGTATTATCATCAACCTTCAGATTATCAACCAAAACGACTAAAAAATAATAATAATTTCGGGGATAAGGACCAAACTACATGAGAACTCCAAAGATAATTACACTAGTGTTCATGCGAACCTGGATTCTTGGCATTCAACAATGAAATAACTTTCCAAGCCCTTGTGCATTTTAACATGAATTTTCTTGCTTATTAGGCTTGGGATCTTCAAGAACAAAAGCGCGAAATTGACTTGGTGGATTCAGAACTATCAGAATTCGACGAGGAAGAAGTGAGAAGGGTCATATATGTAGCCTTTTTATGCACGCAAACATCGCCAACTGCTAGGCCATCCATGTCAAGAGTGGTGGCAATGCTTTCAGGAGACATCGAGGTGAGTACCGAAATTTCGAGGCCTGGTTACTTAGCAGACTGGAAATTCAACGATGTGAGCAGCCTAATTAGTGCCATTGCAACTAAGGGAACTGATTCGAGCCTTTATGACTCTACCGCGAGCACAAGCATCGTGACAGATGCAGTGACAGCATCAACAGATGGTGCTTGTCGACCTGTGCTTCACAGGTCCATTAGTGAGGGAAGGTGAAGATTGGCGATTTGAGTTTTGTGTTGTATATACGTTTTGTGCTTGCTTGTGAAGATAACCCTTTCTGTCACTTTGCATGGTCAATGTACTCTCCTTTTTGTCCATTTTTCTTTGATCCTTTATGATTGTTAATAATAAAATTATGTTACATAGGGTAGTAAAAGCTATTATATTAATTTGCTAATGATAAACGTAGCCAAGCTATAATGAAATCATTCCTTTATATTACTTCTACCCAAAATATGCTTTGATGGTAATCCCAGTTGCCAATAGAAAGAGGACTTTCAGAAGATTACAAAAACTGGTAACCTGCCAAGTTACTCCTTATAATCGTAATACTAGATTACAAAAACTGGTAACCTGCCAGGTTACTTCTTAGAATTGCATTGTAACACCCGAGCATTTTAAGCACAGTAAAAATGCATTAAGTTAAGGATTATGTTAAAACAAAAAGTACAGTTTAAGAAAAACACTGTATAATAACATGGAAAATGATACAATATTAAAATAATACAGTGTAAGGAAGTACATTGACAGAGTTATGCAGTATGAAAATTACACTACAAAAGTAACGTAGTGCAGGAGTTGAAATGTTTAAGAATAAGCAGTATAGAAATTGGACTGTTTAAGTTGAAGCAATAGAGGAATAATACTATTTGGAGAATATGGATGAATAAGGAATGCTGTAACAGTATAGAGAATGTACCGACAGTATAAGAAAAATATTGTCAGTATAAATTTAGACTGTACAAAGTTAGATAATATTATAATTATATTATGTGATGGATAAAAATAAGTATGGGAGGTTATGGGGCCTCATGAACTATATGGAAAAGAATACCAACAGTATAGGAAAAATACTGTCAGTATAAACTTAGATTGTGTAAAAAGTTTAGTGGGACACCTTGGAAGTTTTGATTGGGTCACCACGTCCACTAATGTGGCCCAATCATATTTGGCCACCCAAAGTAACTTAATTGATTGTTAGGTGACTCATCACCTTTTTATTTAAAAAAAAAGAGAAAAGAAAAGAAAAAAATGGATCGATTTATCATATAAGAGACCAAGGTAATGGTCTCCAACGTGAAAAGAAAATAAAAGAAGAAGAAGAAGAGAGAGAAATGTGCAAAGGAAGAAGGAAAGAAACGAAAGGAAAGCAAAGAAAAAAAAAAGGAAGAAAAAAAGGCTCCATTTTCTTCCTTTAAAACCGCCACCCCCAAAGCAATTTTTTCCCAAAAATTTTGATGAATTCCAAGCTCCAATTCATGTTCAAAGCAAGTTCAAGACTAAAAGCTCAAGGATTTCACCAATTTTAAGGTAAAATCCAAACTCTACGCTAAGTTTTTTAGGGTTTTTGTTGAAGTTTTGATGAAATTTTTATGATGTGGTATGGGCTTGATGTCAAGGAAATTTGGAAGCTTTCAAGTGCTAAAAAATAAGGACAAGCACTTGGGATGATTCGGTAAAATCCTATCCCCTCAAGCTTTGTTAAAGTTTGTATTTTTTTTTATGCATACCAAGTATTTGATGAAATGTTTAAACCATGGCATGTAATATGGACATTATGGCATGGTTATTTCATGTTATATGTTGATGGTGATGATGATGAAAAAAAGAAAGTAAGGATTTGGGTGAAATTTCAAAAGGGACTAAATTGTAAAGAAAATGAATTCTCGACAGATTTAAAAATCAGCTAAAAAGTCTCCCTAAACGTTAGAATTTCAAAAAGTTACAACATGAAAGTTGTAGAACATGTCGAAACTATTAGAATAGTGTAGACAATTTCTTAAAATTCTGCTCAGTTTAGGAGTTATGAATTTTACAAAATTTGTTAAAGTTGAAAAAAAAAACTATAAGGGGCAAAAACATCTTTTTACAAGAGGAATTTGGGTAAGGTACTTTAAGAAAATTTGATTCTCTTGAAAAATGGGGACTAATGGTTTAAAAAGATTATTTTTTATTTTGGGCACAAAAATGTAAATATTTTTGTATTTTGGGTCAAAACTATAAAATTGTGTGCAAACTGAGTTTTCACTAGGGAACGTTAGTTTCCTACACTGCTATAGGCAGTAAGTATCATAGACACTAAGTTTTTAAGAAATTAAAGTTTAGTTAAGGAAATAATGGAAGAAAAAGAGATTAAGGGCAAAATGATCATTTTATAAAAAATGACCAAAACGACCCAAAACGCCCGATGTTGGAAAACGCTCCTTCACGGGAATGTTTCCTTAACATGTAAGAAATGGAATGGTAAAATTAAGCAATGGGTTTTATAGAGTTGTGAAGTTGACGAAAAACCTATTAAGGGTAAAATCGTCATTCTAGAGGAAACTGCTAGAAGGGAGTCGAACACTCCGAATTAGCATAATACTCTTAGATGAAAAATGTTCCTAATATGTTAAGTAACGAAACCGCCAGTGAGACAGGAAATTTGACTAAGGGATGCTTAAGAACAAGGTAACCTGGTAGGTTACAAAGTCAAGAACAGAATGAGGTAACCCGATGGCCGAGCTAAGTAGAAAGAATGGCAACCCAGTGGTTATATAATTAAGCAAAAGGAAAGATAACCTAGTGGGTTACAAAATTAAGTAAAGAGAAGGGTAAACTGATAGTAAATCAAGTTATGAAAAAAGGAATGAATGTTTAATGTTTATGTTTTATTATCAATCGAGTGGATTGATAAAAAGAAAGTTAATTAATGAGTCGGCTGTCGTATGATCAAGACATAGAAGCCGATTAATGGAAGGAAAAAGAATGAGACAGGAATAGAATCGAGAACATTAGAGTTAAGTCTAGGTAAGTTTCAAACCTCACATATAGCATGAAGTAAATGATTTTTAAATATTTATGTATACGTTTATAAATGAGTTTGTAATTATTATGCAAGTTTCTTTTAAAGTATGTTTGCATTTATTATGCAAAAAGTTTTAAAGATTCAAAGCAAGATTTGCAATGAATTTGCAACTGTGTTTAAAGTCTATTTGCATGTTGATATGCATAATGTTTTTAAAAGTTCAAGTTATGATTTTCAAAGTATTTAAAGTATGTTTTGCATTTTGATAATGCATAATGTTTTATAGTTAAGTTATAACTTTTATGATGCATTTGTTATGCAATAAGTTTTAGAATAGAAGTTATGATTAGCAAAATGTGTTTGCGTTTTATGTTGCATTTGTTATGCAATAAGTTGCATTTGTTTTAGAGTATAAGATATAATTTGCAAAGGTGTTTGCATATGATGTGTTAGCATTTGTTATGCTCATTAACGTTAATTTGGTACCAACCTCCTTGATGTGAGGTATACAAGTAAAGTCAAAGTTTAACCTCCTAGATGTGAGGTTCATGACCTTGATGTTCAATGGTCTTAAGACTACCACAAGGGAAGCATTATGTTTATGATCTCATGATTAATGATGTTGGTACGAACACTAAAGTAAGATAAGGAAAGTTAAGGAATAAAGATCAAAAGCAAAAGTAAGATAAGGATAATTAAGGAACGAAGATAGAAAGTTAAAGTAAGAAAGGAATATTTATAAGACGCTCATAATCAAAAGTTCATAATCAAACATAAATAGAATCATGCATTTTGACTTTGCTGGCATTCCTTGTTATGAAATGTTATATGTTATGTGTTGAGGTATTGGGTTCCCCGACTGGAGCCTGGCGGGCATCTCGAACGTATTGCCTAGAGGGCCCCTGCTAGGGGAGAGGCCTAGCTCAGATTTGCCTCTAGTGAAGGAGCACGTCCCCTAGGAGTTGAACCTGTGTCCTCTTGAATAAGAGGGTCTTAGGGCCTATCTCAGGTACCAATCCATCCAATAGCTGGATTGGTACTTGGGATAGGCCCAAAGACCCTCTTATTTAAGATGATACGGGTTCAACTCCTAGGGAACGCACTACTTCAATGGAGGCAAATCTGAGCTGGGCCTCTCCCTGAGTAGGGGCTCTCTCGACAGTACGTTCGAGGTGCCCGCCAGGCTCCGGCCGACGAACCCAACACCATTCCACCCCTTTCTCCGGCAGGCACTCAACGACCTTAATGTGTGCTCGGCCTAGCTAAACTTGAACAGCTATAGACTGTTGATCGAGATGTATATACTATGGAGGTATTACCGGGCTATCGAGATGCCGTGGGAGGCGTTTAAGTAGGTGTTCAAAATGAAGAAACTTCCTCGGTAGTTCGAATGGTACTATTTCATTGGCTTCAAGAAGGACTTCATTCTGGGCAATCCCGACTCAAACAAGCTCTAGAAATACGAGTGGTTCTACGTCGGGGGGAATTATCTAGCCCGAGCCGATGAGGACGTTCCAGAGGATTAACGTGTCCCGAGGATGTTCGAATAAGGGCACGTCTGGAGCAAATGGCATGGGCCCCGCGTGACGTAATCAGGGCGGTCGAGGATCTCTTCGAAAAGCCGGAGGCAAAAAGGCAGTAGACTTTCCTACTCAGCAAGGAGACCTTGTCACTTTATGGTTGGTTTGGGGGAACCAACGAAATAAATCCCCCTCAACCTGCTCTGTCTGTCGAGGGGTCATTGTCGTTAGGCTGGGCACCATCGACATCCCGGGGCCGAGCACAGTTTGATCTGGTCGGCCGACAAAGGAGCCACGATCATCCGACTCTAAGAGCTCCTCGGGTGGCTCCTTCGACACGGGGCCACTGGTTGCAGACGAGGAACTCGAGGACGTGATTAGGCTCCTGTATTCGCGCCCGCTTTGGATTGGAGGTTGGTCCAGAGTTTTGCTGTCTTATTTTTACCACTTGCCGACCTAAGTCTGACTTGGAATTTACTTTTGTTATTGCCGTGCAGAGATGTTCTCCAGGCCTGAATAGACAAGCGTGGAGGACAGGCGTGCCTTAATGAGGTGCCTCAGTGGTAAAGGCAAAAGCGTGGAGGTCGGGAGGAAACACAAATGGACCCCCCGAGTAAAGCGCCTACCACATACCAAATAGCAACCCGCCGCAGTCCAAGTACAGCAGCCCCAGCCGATAGGGGTTGAAGACGCAAGTGCCACTCCCGAAGCTGAGGGGACCTCGCCACACACCTCGAGGAGGCAGGCCACCTACAGGAGGCATATCCTTGGGCATCTTGGGGACGTCGTTCCTTAAGATTACTTCCTACGGAACCTCTGAGGTGAGGGCTTCCAAGGGGTGTTCAAGGCAGTCTTTCGGTCTGCTACTATGGTAAGCACCCTGTCTTATGATTTTTCCAGTCGGCCACCTTTTATTGATAATTGACCGACCTCATTTTCGCAGGCAAGCTTCTACGCCCAGTTGTCCTATTCCATGGGGATGAAAGAGATTCACCATGTGAAGGAAAGGCTTAATAGGGCAACCCTCAAGCTCTAGGAAGTCGAGAAGAAGCTCGATGAAAAGGACACCGAGTTAGATCAAATCAAGGTTTCATTGTCTCGAGCCGAGGAGGAGGCGAAGAAAGTGAAGGAGGAGCTCTTGGAGGAGCGAGAAGTCGCTTAGCTGGTCAACAGCTGGCTCCTAGAGGAGAACCGATGCCATGCAGAAGAGCTTTTGGGCCGACTTGTGCAAGCCATTGAGGAATTCAAGGAATCCTCGACATACACCGACCTCTACTACTTCGGTATGGCGGACCTAAAGGAAGTGTTGATTAGGCAGTACCTTGAGGCCGTGAGTTTCGATTGGTCGACACTTATGATGGAGCCTGGGGAAACAGCAGCTCCACATGCATCCGAGGTCGTTGAGGTAGATAATGAGGACAATGGCGACAAGCTAGGTCCTGGCGGCGACGAGGTGGACCGGGCTGTCAGAGGACAGGGTGATGGTGCAACGAGGATGACGTCGGGGACAGAGCCCAGGCTTAATCGCCTCGTTTTAATGTTTTTGTTTGTTGTATCTGGGCTCAGGAGGTGCCTTGTTATTTGTACCTCCCCACTGTTTTGAAATAACATTTTCCTTTCTAAGATTGATTCTCGAATTTCAAAATTTCATTCCAAGTGATCATATTCTCAGATAAGCAAAATGCATTCATCAAGTGAAGAGTTCCTCGGGAAAGTAGGTACCTCGGCTTAGGGTTGATTAGATAATTGGATCAAGTTAGGTGCTTCTCGAAGCTTTCCATTACTTGTTCTCTGATTCTTTTTCAACCTAAGTTCTGTCGACTTATGATCCTGACGATCACCCGAGTTAATCCGAGAACATTGTGGCGATCGAGTTTGGTCACCCGTTTCTCGGTTGGGCAGAGCACAACAGCATGTGATAACCCTTGCCCTGTCGTAGCCCCCCTAGACTTGTTTAAGTTGTTGGAAACTTGTACAAGTCTAATGATAGTCCAGACTTTATCCTGCTAGGACGACTTGTGGGCAGTTTGCGCAGGGCAGACATAATCGGCTTTTTGATTAGCTCCCCAACGTAACTGGCGATCAGGACAATCCGTCTTCAGGATTTGCATCTG
The DNA here is from genome assembly GCA_946598075.1 of Artocarpus hirsutus. NCBI lineage: Eukaryota > Viridiplantae > Streptophyta > Magnoliopsida > Rosales > Moraceae > Artocarpus > Artocarpus hirsutus. The sequence continues at coordinate 54,008 of CAMOHE010044033.1, forward strand.
GATAACTAAGCTGGGGTTGAAGTAGCCCTGTTTGGGATTTAAGATTCCTTAGACACGTATTACTCAACGAAATAGTGTAGGAATTTTGCATTTCATTGATGTATGATATTTACAATCCAGTCTTATTCAATAGGTCTAGTTACAAAGTAACATAGCCAGAGGTCAAAAAGCGTTTCTGGCTAGTTTTAACAAAAGAATCTTTTGAGTAGCTCGGCGTTCCAAGGGTGGCCAAGCACATTGTCGTCCGTGTCGAACAGCTTATACGTTCCTTGCCGTACAATGCCCACGACCCGGTAAGGCCCGTCCTATTTTGGTCCGAAGGCTCCCAGCCTGGGTTGAGGGACCGTGACTTTCTTTAGCACCAAGTCTCCGACTTTAAAGCTTCTTGGTCGAACTCGCCTGTTATAATACCGAGCAATGACTTGATTCTGAGCTGCATTACGGATAACAGCTTGGTTTCTTCTCTCCTCGAGCAGGTCGAGCTCGAACATTATGGTTTCGACATTTTGGGCCTCCTCGAATTGCTCGATTCGGTAGCTTGGTAGACCGACTTCGACAGGTATCATGGCTTTAGCACCGTATACAAGCGAGAACGGTGTTTCTCCAGTAGCGGTCCGAGCAGTTGTTCGGTAGGCCTAGAGCACTTTCAGGAGCTCGTCAATCCATGCTCCCTTAAGGCCTTCGAGCTTCTTCTTTAGGTTGTCCTTGATCGTTTTGTTCACCGCTTTGACCTGCCCGTTACTCTGAGGATAGCTCAGGGAAGAAAAAACTTTCCTGATACCAAGCTGTTCGCTGAGGCGAAGCTAACTCGCCGCTTCAAATTGCTTGGCTGTTTTGGTCACGATGGTGTGTGGGATCCCGAATCAACAAATGATGTTCTTCCACATGAAGTTGGTGCATTTTGCCTCGGTCATGCTAGTGCACGGTTCCACCTTGACCCATTTAGTTAGGTAGTCAATAGCCACTATGCAATATCTGAATTGAGACCGGGCCGACGGAAGGGACCCGATCAAGTCTATGGCCCATTTCGCGAAAGGCCACGCCGAAGTAACCGAGGTGAGGGGCTTGACGTGGTGGGCGAGCAACCTCGTAAACTGCTAGCACTTGATGCATTTCCGTGCATATTCCTTGCAATCTTGCTGCATGGTCAACCAATAGTAGCCTTGTCGGAGGCATTTTTGGGCTAGAGACCGTCCCCTGGAATGGTTTTCGCATATGCCTTCGTGGATCTCCTTCATTAATATTGAGCCTCATCCGGCCCGACACACCTGAGGCACGGGGTTGTATAGCCGCGTCGGTATAGTTTCCCATCGATCATCGAATACTGGGTCGAGCTGTTGCAGATTTGACGTGCTTCTTCTTTATCATCGGGCAATTCGGCTATGGTCAGGTATCGAATGATCAGTTCCATCCAGACGACCGTGGCTTGTTCGGCTATGCTTGACACCACTCCAGCTATACTTGGCTCGGTCAGTCTCTTAATAAGGATAGAAGTTAGGCCATCTCCACCTAAACCCGACACCAACCGGGCAAGGGCGTCGGCCTTGGAGTTCGCAGACCTCGGGATCTGCTTGAAGTCGCATGATTTAAACTGGCCAGTCAGCAATTTAGTTTCTTTCAAGTACGAGGCCATTGACTCCGTCCGAACCTGGAAAACTCCAGCCACTTGCTAGACAATCAACATTGAATCACTGTGGACAGTGAGGCATTCAACGCCAAGCTCTCTAGCAATCCGAAGTCCGGCAAGGAACGCTTCATATTCCCTTCATTATTTGAAGCCTTAAAGTCGAACCTCAGCACGTACGGTATTTTGTGGCCGTCCGGGCTAATTAGTAGCAATCCAGCTCCTGACCTGTCTACGCAAGATGACCCGTCTACGAAGAGTTTCCATTCTTGCCCCAGTTCAAGCCGGGGATCGCTGCAGCTAGGAGCGTGCATGATTTTGAACTTCAAGCGATTTCTCGACCAGAGGCATGCCTCGCTCGGCTTCCGTGAATTCAGCGATGAAGTTAGCTAGTGCCTGAGCTTTGATAGCAATTCTCGACACAAAATGAATGTCATATTGGCCTAGCTCGACTGGCCACTTGGCCATTCGACCTGATATCTCTGGGCTCTGCAAAACTTGTTGGAATGGGAACTTGGTCGGTACTTTTATTGTGTGGCCCTAGTAATAAGGCCGCAACTTCCGAGCAGAGGTGACCAAGGCAAAGGCTAATTTTTCCAACGGGGGGTACCTCTCCTTAGCACCCTAGAACGCGTGGCTGGTATAGTAGACCGGAAGTTGAGCTCCTTCTTCTTCTTAGACTAGAACTGAGCTTACATCTCTCTTAGAAACAACTAGGTAGGCGGCTAATGTCTCCCCTGGCAGAGGTTTGGATAGGAGCGGGGGCATGGCTAGGTACTTCTTTAGGCCCTAGAATGCTTCCTCACACTCCTTGCTTCACTCAAACCTCCCTTTGAGTGCCTTGAAAAAAGGATGGCACTTATTGGTAGCTCAGGAGACAAATCTGGACAAAGCCGCTACCATGCCAGTCAAATTCTGCACTTCTTTCGTGGTCCATGGTGAGTGCATGTCGATGACTGCCTGTGCCTTTGTAGGGTTGACTTCGATGCCATGTTGGTTAACTAGGAATTTGAGGAACTTGCCCGAGCTTACCCTAAAGGCACACTTCGTCGGGTTGAGTTTCATCCCATACTTTCGGAGTATGTTGAAGCTAGCTTGGAGGTCAGTCATGTGATTGGGTGCTCAGATAGACTTGACCAGCATGTCGTCCACGTACACCTCTATTGTCTTGCCGATTAGCCTGGCAAACATCTTGTTGGCTAGCCGTTGGTAGGTTGCCCCGGCGTTCTTTAATCCGAAGGGCATTACTACACAGCAATAAAGCCCCTGGTTGGTGATGAATGCTGTCTTCACCTGGTCTTCCTCGGCCATCCAAATCTAGTTGTATCCGGAGTACGCATCCATAAAGCTTAGGACCTCGTGCCCGGTTGTTGCGTCTACAAGCTGATCTATCCGGGGCAATGGGAAGCAGTCTTTCAAGCACAACTTCCCATTAGCCTTTTTGACGAGCACGACATTTGCCAGCCACTCTGGATATTTCACTTCTCGGATAAATCCGACATTGAGGAGTTTCTGAACTTCCTCGTTTATCGTAGCATATCTCTCCGGATTGAATGCTCTTCTCTTCTGTATTATCGGCTTGTAATTGGGCTGCATGTTGAGGCAATGACAGATCACACTCGGGTCTATGCCAGGCATGTCCTCATGTGACCACGCGAACACATCTCGGCACTTGACAAGCAGCTTCTCCAGGTCGGCCCGGATCTCAGCTTGGAGCTGCGACCCAGTTGAACCGTGCATTCAGGATGTTCTGGGTCCAGACTGAACGACACTAGGTCCTCGACAAGAGTTGCTCTAACCTTTTCCTCAGGAAGTCGGGGTTCAAGGTCGGCTAGCATCGGGACTGCGGGTCCGATAGCTCTGTCTCGTCGGCCACACAGATAGAGGAGATGTTTAGTCATGTGCTCGCTGCCCGGACAACGTTCTCGTAGCAAGCCCAGGAATCCTTCTAGGATGACCGAATAACTCCGACCCCATTCTCCGTGGGGAATTTCATGGCCAAGTGATAAGTGGACACAATGGCCTTCAGTGCATTTAGTGTCGGTCGACCGAGGATGATGTTGTACTGAGAAGGTTTGCTGATGACGAGGAAGTCAAATACACAAGTGACTCGAGTAGCTCCCTCTCCAAAGGTTACCAGTAATGCAACCTTTCCCACTACTCGGACATATTCATCAGTGAAGCCATATAGAGGAGTCTGGACCGGAGCGATCGCAACATTGCCAATCTTCATCTTGTCAAAGGCCTGCTTGAATAAGATGTCGGTCGAGCTGCCATTATCGACAAGGACACGTCGCACTATGTTATTGGCAACATGCAGCTCACATATGAGTACGTCGTTGTGTGGGTGAATCAGCTTGTCAACCTCTTCCTCTGTGAAGGTGATGGGGATATCTTGCTGGCGGCAAATTTTGCTTATATGTTTGGACATGTTGATAAATTCACCACATTCCACCAATCGAGCTTCTCGAACGTATGTCCATCGACTACTTGAGGTGTCCCCTATGACAGGCTCGCCAAAGATTGTGTGGATGATGTTCGGGGGTTCCGAGGTGTTCCCATCATCGTTACGTTGGCGATCATGAGTGTCTCGGCTCAGCTATGTGTTTCTACCGAGGTTGGTGGCTGGCATTATTACCCGCTCAACAAACTCCCTTAAATGTCCTCCTCGGACCAACTGCTCGATTTGGACCTTAAGCTATATGCATTCTCGGGTGGTGTGCACCACATCCTTGTGGAACTTGTAGTATCTTGCCTGATCCCGCTTCACCCTACTGCCTTTGAGCTTAGGTATATCTCGTCGATCATCGCCACCAAGGGCGTGTAGCTCTGAAATTTTCCCATCGAAGCTTTTGACTTCTCAGACTTCTCCTTTTTATGCTTCTTAGGCTGCTCGATGACCACTTGCTCGGGAGCCTTCTGCTTCTTGCCCTTTTTCGTGTCGCTCATGCTGGCTTCTTCTCTGCTGCTTTTCATACACTCCGAGGCGTCGGCATGCCTCTAGGCGTAGCTAAGCATCTGTGAAAATGTGCTCGGCTACTCGAACGCTAGAGACCAGGTGAGCTTCTAGTCTCAAAGGCCACCTACAAAAATGTGCTTGAGGGTTTCATCTTCGACCTGCTTCACCTCAAGCGCGGCTCGGGTAAACCTGTTTATATAATCTCAGACACTGTTGTCCCCTTGTTTAATAGTGTATAGGTACGTTATTTCCTTTCTTCTCGTCTTTGTAGTTGAGAACGTCACTGAGAAGGTGTCAGTGAGTTGCCGAAAAGAAGAGATGGACCCCGACTCAAGCCGCCTGAACCATTGCTGAGCCAGGCCTATAAGGGTTAGCAAAAAAGCTTTGCACATGGCTGCGTCGCTGGCGTTTTGGAGAAGAATGTGTCCTCGGATAGCTCGACGTGTTCATCGGCATCCATGGTCCTGTAGTAAGCCTTGATTTGTGGGACTTTAAACTTGGGCGGTATAGGGGCCCGCATGATCATGTCCGACAATGGAGGATCTATAGCTCCCGTGTCATCCAGGCCGAATCGATTATTGCAGATTTCATCGATCTGGCATTGGAGGTCCCGGAGTTGGCGGCCGTTCGTGTCCTCGGGAAGTTCGGCCTTGTAGGGTGCTCCATCCTAGGCTCTATCGCCAACTTCGACTCGTGGAATTCCGCGACGCCCGAGCCTATTAAAAACTGAGGCCCAAGAGCCTTGGGGTGACAGTGGCCGCGCCGCCTACAGGCTGATTTAGCCTTCTTGGACGAGTATATTACTGGCTGAGATGGAGCGCATAGAGCTTCGGGTGTGGCCTGAGTCTGCTTCGTCAGCGGGGTCGATCTCTCATCCTGCTCGACCTTCAGCCTAGTCGGCCAAGGCTAGAGGAATGAGGCCGGGACCAGCCAGGTGTTGTGCCTGCTGGACAAGCTGTTGAGTGAGTATCCGGACTGCATTAGTGAGCTCCCGGATTGGGTCCTATGCAACCGGGTTTGGCGCTTGCTCAGCTCGCGCCGCGCTCCCTTGTCCACCGGACCGGGATGCTGTAGCTCATGGGCAGCCCCTTGGTCTACCCCGTTGGTGTTCAGAGGATGGTTTCACTGGTCTCCCGACCCCTCCTGTCAGGCAGCATTGTCTCGGGCGTTACCTCGAGTCACCATTGTGAACTAAGGAATGTCTAGGCTTTAATTTGAAAGGCACAAGGGGCCCTCCTTCTAGTGCCAAAATGTTGATGCTTACTGTAATCCGGTGTCGTACCAACACCATGTGCAGCTGCGTATGATGTTTAGCTCTTCCCCATTTGCCTCTGCCTGGACTGGTCTGCCTGCAACAAGAGGAGGGGTGCCTCAGAGGCAGGTTAGTTAGAAAACAAGACAAGGGCTCTCCGATGGTCAAGGCAAGGCGTGCTCGACAGAGGTAAGGAACAAGATAGTTAGGGAGGAGCTTGCTTGCCTGAATGCAATAAATGCATCCTATTTATAGGCTACCACTTGGACCGGGTGTTAGGTGGGTTTTTGCCCACAACTCGGGTGTCACATCATGGCATGTTAGACGACAAGTGACAAGTGTCGCATCCCTTCGTCAGTGGATGAGCTTGCATCCAACGGTGAGTTATTTGCTACTTGTGGGCCAATGATAGCAAGTAGCAACCTACTTGAGAATGACGATAGTCCGACTCGAGTTGATGTTAAGTCCAAGGAGGCACCCTGGGAACGTACGTCCTGCAGGGGCCTTGAGGAGCACCTCGGACAATGCATCGAGTGTAATCGGGATCAGTTATGAGCTCCACGAATCTTCTGCCCAGCTATGAAGCCGACCACCCGGAGTTTGGCTCCTCGGCGGTGGCGCCGAGCTCGCCCTCAATAAACCCTAAGAAAATGAAAGCCTTCATCGACATGGAATCCTCGAGAAAACCCAAAGATGTACAAAAACTTACAAGATATGTGGCTGCTTGATTAGCACACAAAATTGAATATTTATTACTAATTATTTGATAAATGCTAAATTATTTAAGATATAGTTAAACATTTTCATAGTTTTTATTTAACAATTTTAATTAAAAATGTCTTCGTTTTATCTTATTTAATCTGGAAGATTTGCAAGTAGTATAAAAAGCTATTCATTGGGGCCAAAAACACAAGAAGAAATCAGGTCAAAATTCCAAATCAAGCTACCAAGCCGCTAGCCAAGCCACGTTTTGTCTTCAAATTTGCCCAACCAAAGCCATGCCTTAGCCCAGTCGAGCCGCCAAAGCTGCTGAAGCCAATTGCATGCCACCACATCAGCATAACTATATCAACATAAGAAACTGTGTACACCTATGACAGAACCTGTCTCCAGCGCCTCACGTGTGCGTCAGCCCATAATCCAATCCCAAGCATGTATTCCAAGCAGCTGTGCACCAGTAGTGTTTCAGCAACAACTCATATGGGCCCCAACGGTTCTCGCCTGTTTTTGAGTCCACGCTCAAGTGCAAAGCATGCTCTAATCTAGGAGTGAATTTCTCCCCGATGTGCATTTCAATAGCACTTCTTCAGCTCCCGTGGGCCATAACTGAGTTTACTTTCTTCTTCTCCACCAATAAACATACGACACATGTCGTTTTAATTAGGATTCTTACCATCAGCAGGTCCATTTTTTGACTGTTAGTTTTTCTCCTATTATCAGCTTTTATTCTTTATTTTACTAAAAGTAGATTCCAAGTTAATCTGAAAAATGTTTTTTATTTTATTGTTATTTATTGTTTATATCGCTAATAAGTTTTAGGCAGCCACAAGACACAATAAAAGGGACTTTGCTATGGCTTTTATTGTTGAATTTTTAGCCTAAGTATGCACATATTCTCTCTCATTATTTTCTTATATTTTTTCATAGCACTTGTGAAAATGTTATGCAAACTTAGGTAGGTTCTTTTTTTGTGAGGCTACTATGTGTGTACTTCTTTTTTGCATTTTGATTTTCTAAATGCTTTGTAAGGTTTATATTAATATTATTGTGT